>JAVFHQ010000050.1:0-218992 GCA_035135055.1 Oleoguttula mirabilis | reverse complement strand
GGCCAAACTGATGACCGTCGATACTTGCTACTGTGGAGCGTGTATCCCTCCAACATGTTCTGAGCGACCTCCAACAACTCGTTTACATCAGTGTCTTACAGGCATCTCATACCATTCAAGTTCGATCGGAGCCCGAGCGTCCCGGGCATTAATCAATCAACCTGCTTGCCACTTAGCTTCCCCGCAGACTACATGGGCTTTTCCCAGCCTCTGTAGTCCGTTTACAGTAAGGTAATGTAGGTAGCTTTGCAAATGACATACACTAGATAGGATCTCCGGAGCTGTCATCCATTTCACATCCCACGGCACGTATCGGAGCAGCGCGGGGCAGCTTTAGGTTCCGAGAGTCTGAGAGTCTGAAACTGGCCGGTGTCTGCTTTTGCCATTTGGGCTTGAGGTGCTCGTGGTGATAATCACCCATTTGTTACTAGTGACGCCCACGAGCGAGTGACCGTTGTAGAGGTGGGCGGGACATGGCCTTGCCTCACCCAAGGAAAGCCTCTCATTGCGGCTTGCGGTCTATGGAAATGAACACGCCATCGCAAGGCGTGAAAAGGACGTTTTTGCTTAGAGAAGCTGCGATCATGACTACACGCATGACATGAATCTCTGCAGTAGGAAGATGGCTAACTGCCATTCAATCGAATGCCAAAGCGGGCGGTGCGACGGCCGAGAGACATGTTTCTGCGCCTTTTTACGTTTGTAATCTAGGTCGAGGAATCTGCTGAACCGACCCATGGCTGCTTCACTGCTGTTGTGGCAAAGGCCGCGTCGGGAAGGCACTCAAGTCATAGAGCCTTGTTGGGGGCATACCCCACAGTACCAAGCGGCGGCGGCTAATACTCTTATCACGTCGTTGAAGTTAGATACAAGATAGGCGTGGAGACATGATCTATGAGGAGCAGTTTCGGCGGGTCGTGTCAAGCTTTCGTCCGCATGATGCGGCGGGCTGTCCAGCCTGTCCGGCGTAAATACACTGGACCCTCTGCCGAACAATATAACAGCCCAGGTGAGTGGCGTCCGTAATGATTATTTCCAAATCTGTGCGGCGGTTACTCGATATGTAGGCGGACGTGTGGTGTGCCTCTCGTGCTACCGTGAAGCGCTCGTCTTCGCCTCCGCCGCGTGCCCTCTTGCCGCCACGGTAATCACCCCCGCGGGATCAACAACGGAGCCTTGTCCGCTGTCCGGGCGGAGTCTTGCAGTCATGTCCCGGTTAGGCGGGTACCTGGATGATCTGCAGAGCGCTTTTTGAAAATCTGGCGATCAAGGGTCGCCGGTGAATGCTGTCGTGATGAAGAACGTCCGTATGCAGTACGGAACAAGCTCTACAGCGCCCCATCAGAAGATGATGTTAAGACACGCAGGACATAAAATAGTCGTCTCCGCCGGACCGGGATCGTGTTGACTTATTATCAAGCGTTGTTGCGCCAACGCGGTTGCAATTAGAAAAGGAAGCTCTTACACGGAAGCAACGTGCCCCTCGGCCACGGCGGAAGCGCGTGAAGAGATCGGCGAGACTGCGTGGCGCGGCTGCAGCAGGTTTCTCTCCAGCAAGTTGCAACCTACTAGTTAGCAATCTGCAAGCGCGACCGCCACATCCACTCTCACCACACCAACACCGATCCCGCCGTGTACCCTCTCTTGATCACGCTCAGCAATTCGCGCGTGGCCATCCACTCACCCACTCGTCGAGCGCAAGCACGTGTCAAGGGAGCCAATTCTCGAAAACCCAACCACACGAGAATCGCGGAGAATCTGCCCCACCAAAGCCGCGAACCAGGTTTCCGCCAACCTTGAACGTTACAAACCAACCAACCAACACCAACACCTCCGCCCATCCGCACCTCAACAGCACACGACCCAGCATCGACGTTGAGCACCAATACCGGCAAGATGGCGGAGTTTGTGCGAGCGCAGATCTTCGGCACGACGTTCGAGATAACGAGCAGGTACGCGGAGCAGGAGAAGACGGCCGAAGTTGGCAGGGAGCGGTGGTTTGAAACAGAACACTGATGGGGTAATAGGTACACGGACTTGCAGCCAGTGGGCATGGGCGCCTTCGGACTTGTATGGTAAGGGCAGCATATACACGAGCAGTCTGACAAACACATACTGATGGGCAGGCAGCTCGGCCAAGGACCAGCTTACTGGCCAGGCCGTAGCGGTGAAGAAGATCATGAAGCCCTTCAGCACACCCGTCCTGTCCAAGCGAACGTACCGCGAGCTTAAGCTGCTCAAGCACCTGAAGCACGAGAACGTACGTCCTGCACCCAGCACGCCCACTCAAGGACAAACTCGGAGAATATGGACATGCGCTGATCATGTGGCATGCAGGTCATCAGTCTAAGCGACATCTTCATCTCGCCGCTGGAGGACATGTATGTTGTTACGTGTGCCCTGACCCCAAACTCGGCTTATTCGGTTTTCACAGCTACTTTGTCACCGAATTGCTCGGCACCGACCTGCACCGCCTGCTCACCTCCCGACCGCTCGAGAAGCAGTTCATCCAGTACTTCCTCTACCAGATACTGGTAGGTGCACCTCTGCCAAGGCTACGGCGCACTGCAGACTCCGAACATGAGCAAAAGTCTAACTGCCTAATGACAGCGCGGCCTCAAATACGTCCACTCCGCTGGTGTTGTGCATCGCGATCTGAAACCGTCCAACATCCTCGTCAACGAGAACTGCGATCTCAAGATTTGCGACTTCGGCCTGGCGCGTATACAAGACCCTCAGATGACGGGCTACGTCTCCACGCGCTACTACCGCGCGCCGGAGATCATGTTGACATGGCAGAAGTATGACATTGAAGTGGACATTTGGTCGGCGGGCTGCATTTTCGCCGAAATGCTGGAGGGCAAGCCGCTGTTCCCGGGCAAGGATCACGTCAACCAGTTCTCGATCATCACGGAGTTGCTAGGTACGCCGCCGGACGATGTGATCAACACGATCTGCAGCGAGAACACGCTGCGGTTTGTGCAGAGTCTGCCGAAGAGGGAGAGGCAGCCGCTAAAGAACAAGTTCAAGAATGCGGATCCGCAGGCGATAGAGCTGTTGGAGCGGATGCTGGTGTTCGACCCGAGAAAGCGAGTCAAGGCCGGCGAGGCACTGGCGGACCCTTATCTGGCGCCGTACCATGACCCGACGGACGAGCCAGAGGCCGAGGAGAAGTTCGATTGGTCGTTCAACGACGCCGACTTGCCGGTGGACACATGGAAGATCATGATGTATGTGCAACCCATGCCGCGGAAACCGAAATGACAGCCTAGACTGGAAATTGCGGTGTGCTGACAGTGCATGCTTTGCAGGTACTCGGAGATTCTCGACTACCACAACGTAGACAACGCGAACGCCGAGCAGGCTGCAGCGAACGGCGACGTGGTGGCATAGCGCGCCTAGAAGGACAGTGCACCCAGCGGACGTCCAGCGGGCACAGTGTGTCAGGAGTCAGCGGCAGATTGCGGGCTGGAGCCCAGATTGACCGAGAGCGCGGCAGTCTGTCTCACCATTCATAAGAGGCACGCGACTGGGAGGGCAGATACATACACTGCCGTCCCGAGATCGAGGAGTCTTTGGATTTGGCACGTGCATAACGAGAGGCGGCCCACGGCGCTGCGCGCAGGTAGGTATGTATGCCTTGGCCGAGCTACGGCCGGCGGGCTGGGACCAGTAGAAAGTATGAGACATGCGAACGCAGTACCCAGCATGCGACGTTGATGTGCCCAGAGATACTACGCGATCGGTGCAATGCTTGAGTCCCATGTTGCTCCACCCATTTTCCATATTGCTTCGAGTAAGGTAGGTAGTCTTGGGCCGAGATTCCGCCGTCTTTGATGCTGTGCTCTCGAGCTTTGCAGTAGCTTCGTATGTATGCGCTGGTTCCGCATGTATACATTGTGTGCCATGCTATGCTACCCCATACCGCCTCGACGGTGTAGTAGTTGCGGAGCCGTAGTATAAGCGTGATCTCGAGCACTGAAAGCTGAGACTCTGCCGTCACCCGCCCGTCTACGTCTACCTTGCCCACCTCCGAGCATGGCCACGGCCACGGCCACGCCGGCAACTTTCCAGCCTCTGGTCTGCGTCGTCGACTTCCACCATGCCCGCGGCCCTGAGATCGAACACTGGATCGGTGCTGATGGTAGCGACCCCACGGCCGAGAATGACTGGCACCTCATACCCTACATGGCGCTGCCGGACGGCGCGCACCAGAGTGAAGAAGAGTTCTCCTACTTCTCCCTGGTCCACAAGGCGCACGCGGGGGAGGATGTCGAGCCGACGAGCGTGTTCGGTATTAGCTGCTGCCACCAACTCGATGCCAGCCAAATGCTGTGGAAGAGCGAAGACGTGACGCGGAGTGCGGTGCAGAAGGCTGTTGTCGCCATCACAGACCGGCCGCAGAGTTTCAGCGCGCTGCGGGAGAAGCTGAGTGTGGTGACGCGCGCATGGTTTGCGCAGAAGGACTTCCGCGATTTGGAGGTGTTGCAGGTGGGTTAGTGGGACCTTGCCTGCTTGTACGGGAGTCTGAATGTGGACTAACGGCTGTGATCGTATAGGCGTTCCAGGCGAATCTGGCCAAGGGCCGGACTGAGCAGGAAGATGAGCGGGATCAGTATTTCGGGCTCAGTCTGAGGGAGCTGGTGCATCAGTTTAAGTGGCAGATGCTGGTGCTGTTCAAGTGCTTGCTGTTGCAGCCAAAGGTGAGCACGTGCGATCCGCAGATTGCCTACGTCGGGTCTTGCTGATATCGGCAGATGCTTGTCTTCGGCTCCCATTGCGAGCGGGTCTGCCAGGTGCAGTTCACGCTCATCTCACTCATACCGGGCTTGGTGCGAAGTCTACGAGATTGTGCGGACCCACAGATGAATCGCTATGCTGAGACCCTTCGCCAGCCAGACTCGGTGCGAACAAGTGACCGAACGTCGTTGCTCGCATATCTGGGTGTGCCTTTACAGTTGTTCGGGAAAGGCAGCGTCTTTGGCCCCTATACGCCTCTGCAGTCACTGGACTTGCTCACAGACTCGGACACGAAAAGCTACCTTGTTGGTAGCACCAACAGTCTTCTCATCCAGCAGAAGGATCGGTATTGCGATATCCTCGTCGACCTGGACGAGAACAGCATCAATATATCATCTTCCTCTTTGCGTTCGGCACTCGCGCTGTCGTCGGCGGACCGGAGGTGGATTGACTTTCTCACCCAAGCGGTGAACGACACATGGGACGATACTGATCCATCAAGACCTAAGACGCATGGATATGCTGGCAGTGAAGAGTTCATCCGTCTCCAGTTCGAAGAGTACTTGCTGGCTCTTCTCGCATCCGAAAAATACCACCAACATCTCACCACGCACAAGGACGGCGATCCTAAGGCGCTATTGGCAGACGTCGAAGGCGATCCCTCCGCCGAATATGCACCCGCTTTCCTGGAGGCGTGGCACGAGACTGAGAACTACAAGCTCTGGAACCGCACGACAGATAGCCACCTCTTCGACATCATCGAGCCACGGCATCCCAATGCCGGCGGGCTGACGATCGAGGACGTGCAGCGCAGACTAGCAGCGCAAGTCGCTGAGCTGCATCTGGATGAGCGCTTCAGTCAGACGCGGGACGTCGTCAACAGACGTCTTGTAGACGGCAGGACACACGTCACTTCCGCTTTCAACAGAGTCTGGGCGGATATTGAGTTGATGCGGGAAGCTCAGCGCAAGCGTGCAGACGAAACGAGGGAGGCCGCTCCTCACGTTGATAGTGAGAAGGCCGCGTCGCCAACTGCTGCGAGCCAGCACGCGCAGGCGAGTGTAGCCGCCGCAGGTCAACGTGCAGGCGCCTACCTGAGCTCGTGGGGTGCTTGGGCCGCAGAGAAGAGGAAGGGCGGGTGGTCTGCTGGTAACCGGGCGAGCACACGTGGAGCGGTGGCTGAGGCTGCGCCGTCTGAAGGGAGTCCTAGAGTCGCGACTATTGGCGACCCGGAAAGAGAGGTTGTGCAGCTTGATCTTCACGCTTTGGCGCGGCAAGCCAACAGGAACAATGACGACAAGCAGTCGGAGGAGGCTGGCTGATCTGGCAGAGAGGAGACGAGGTTGGCCGTTACAGTCATCTACATATGCTATGTATGCAACGAATACGCAATACCGCCCTGCCCATCTAAGTATGTCTGGGGGTTCCACCCGCTTCAAAAGCGCAGTGTTCTGTGGGATATCTCTCTCATGTCGCACCCCGCGCTGGGTATACTCTCGTCAGGGAGCCTCCACCGCTGTGTTCATGCACCATGCCACCCACAAATCCTCTATGCCGTGCCCACTCAAACCCAACGATCCAACACTGTCTGCAGAAGTTCAACGACCTCGTCCACAACTGCCATCTCCGCGCCCAAATGGTCACCCACCCATTCACCTATCCAGTCTTCCCGCTCGGCAGTCCGCTCGATGATGTGTCTCAGCTTCTCCGCGCCTCCAGGCTGCAGTATGCAGGCGAGTATGTCCCCGTTGATGTGCATGTCTTCAGGCCCGCTGTTCATAGTGCGCAAAACGATCTCATCCCCTTGTTCGTTCGCTGTGCTCAGCCCGATAGGCAGTGCTCGCTCATCACGTATGTATCCCACATCAGTTGCGTCATATGCTGGCGTCTGGAAAGAGTGCGGTGATAGGTGTTCGCTCCACTCGCACAGCCTTTGCAGCCAGAACAAGCGGCGCCAGAGCTTACCATCGAGGAGAGCGAGGCCGACGAGCGTTCCGTCTGGAGCTGTGCCAATGAGGTTGTCAGTCAGTACGCCAGGTGGTGAAGCAGGCTTCCACTTGGGCCGGACATCGCTTTGTCGTACCCGCGTCAGTGAGCGAGGCAAGCGTGCTTCAAACAAGATGTCTGCCGAGTGGCGACGAGGCCGTGCATCGCTAGTATGACTTGGTGATGTCAGCCCAATGATCCGTCCGTTCTTCGTTGACAGCAGGGCCAAAGCGTCTGGTGTGTTCGGCTGCAGAATCAGGTGACTCAAACATTCATGTGCTTGCGGACCCATGCTCACTGGGACGAGCTTTGGAAGTCTGCCGTCTGCGCCTGCGTCTCTATCGTTGTTGACAGTCTGGCAGAGCCGAAGCTCCAATGTGACAAGCGAGTCGGCCATTGTTGAGACGTAGATGAGTGGTGCCGCCACAGTGACAAAGACGCCCGGGCTGGCAAGCCTATACGGCGCGCACACTTCCACCCATCTCCGCTCTTTGACTAAGAATCGGTATAGCATGATATACTGGCCGTAGCACACAACATATGTGAGCTCATCCCACAGAGCAAGCGCATATACCGGGGCGTCGAACTTTCGTATCCCTCGCGACCCATCTTGGACTTTGACGTCCACGACTTCCCAACTCCTGTTGATTGGCTGCAGAAAGGTGACGAATCCACCTTGCGAACCGTCGGACCTGATGCGGGTGCCTCCCACTAGGACGAAGGAGTAAGACTTGCTTTCGTCCAGTCTGAAAGACCACTCGAGGAGCGCGTGAACCCGCTGGCCCGGTTGCAGGTCGTATGTGAACGTGGGTTTGTCGCTCCGAGCAGGTATGAAGTCGATTGCGGGCCAAATCTGCCTCCTCTCTTCAGGCCGAGACGATGGCGTCGGGAAAGATCGGATCGCAGTTTTCGTTGAGGCCACCACGAAGCACCTTTGCTGTTCAGCGTACAGCAAGCGGTTCGGAGTCCCGCTGACAGGGACTTGCCGAGGGACAGTCGTAGGTGAGGTCTGTATGCTCGTTATGAAGATTTCATCTCCGGAAACCATCACTAAGTAGTCCGCTAGTTCTGGAAAAGCCAAGGCGTCGGCTTGCGGCATCTGAGTGCAGGCAACTACCGGTCCTTGAGCGAGCTCTGGCCGTTCCTTGTCAGAGATCCACATGTTGCTGATCACCAGAGAGTAGACATCTCTGCCATCCCACGACAGAAGACAGGTATCAGCGCCGCTCATGGCGCATGCTTGGGATCGGTTGTTGGGCACTTGTACTAGCTTCACCGCTGTTGAGCCGAAGTCAACCGTATGGTTATCGCCGCAACGGTAGCTGCCACCCGACACGGGCTCGATGATGACGGAATGTAATCTACCATCCCTTAAAGCGCAGGTCGCCAGTATGCTAGCTGAGTCGTTTGACTGCTGCAGCACAAGATAGTCGCAGACGGTCGGTACGTCTTGTGACCGTGGCATCGTCGTCCGGCATACCCCGTGTATGGAGTTATCGCGCCCGATTTCGAAAACACTGAGATGGCCATCAGTAGTCCCAACAACTGCGAGAACACCTGAGGGTATCGGAGCTGCCGCAATTGCAGTGGGAACACCGACTAACGCTCTTGTGCCCTCACAGATATGGCAGTCGTCGGCAGATGTTGTCATCTCATCACTGTCGCCCTGTGCCGGAAGGTATACACTGCAGATGAAGTGGCTATCACCCCTCTGTTCAGCCGTAAGGATTACGGATCGACGAGGTTCTATGACTGCTGTCAAGATGTGATGATGCTCCTCGCACACCCGCTTGGAGGAGTCTTCAAAGTGAGCGTTCAATCCCGCGGTGACGGCCACACTTCCTGTGGTCACCTGGACGATGCGGCCATCCGGTAGGCACGCTACCGCCAAAGTCGACCGTGTAAGATCCAACGCTGGACATTTCGAAGCATCGAGCTCTTGAGGCTCAAACCCATCGTCATCCTCGGCAATGCTAAGTAGCCGCGTAGCTGAGGGATTGGTGAAGAACATGAGCACAGAGCCAGTGGCAATGCGACCTGAGCCGCTAGTAATGACAGGCACCACCCAAATTCCAGTGACGCTATCCAGACCGTCCAGCGGGAAGTAAGCACACAAGCGGGCCTCGAGACCGTACCTTAGCTCCGTGATCGAGCCGTATGGCTGCCGTCCGGATGTAACAAGCATACCCGCTCCCGATTGAGTTGTGCGAGACGATCTGCCCTGTGGAGAACGGGTGGTAGTGGTGATCAAATCAGTCGCTGAAGCCCAATTCGGGATTGTTTCGATGAGATCCATCTTCATCGTGTCGCCATAGCTAAGATCGCTGACCCTCGGATTGGGCCAATGGCCGATTGATACGACGCGACCAGCGCTCATGTCACCCGCGACAGCCAGAATGTCCGGTTCGTCAGTGTCACCCAGCGAGGCGAAGGCGGTACCAACGTGGCACTCGAAATGGCCGGCCGAGCTTGATGTTAGACTCTCAGACATGGCATGCACAAGGAACACCAGTCCGTCCTCGCGGACAAGGTACAGGTGGTCCTTGTCCCGACTTGCTGCACGGCTACGACGTGGCCGACACCAACTCGCCCAGACTGGTTGTCGCGGCGAGTCTCCGGAGTTCCTTGGCTCTGCTTCTAGGGCGCCAAGTGTGGTACCGGAAGCAGATCCTGACAAGAGATTCTTCCATAGCCTGACATCGCTACCGCTGACGATCATGAACGCGGCGTTGCGGAGCGGGATGAGGAGACCAGAGACGGTTCTGGCGGTGTCTAGCGGCTGGCCCGGATGCACCCGAGCGCGATGCAAGTCGGAGGTGAAGTACCACTCAATCCAGATGGCCTTCGTCTTGCCTTGGTCAATCACGATAAGCAAGAGGATGACATGGTCCTCGTCATCAGATGGCGGTATCAAGAACTCCATATGTTGTATGATGCCTTCTACCTGAAGAGGACGCTGAGCGGAGACCGGGCACCAATGTCGATACCCAGTGCTGAGCTCAGTCTTGATGCGCTGTGCCGTCTTGGCGGAATATAGCACGACCTCCCGCTCATTCGCAGCGACTGCCAGCGCACGGGCATGTGGATCGACGGCCAGGTGCTCGCCTGGCTGATACAAGACGCAATCGAATTTCGGCATTGGGCATGCTTGCTGGACGAAATGTACGGAACCTCCGCTTTCGACAAGGTATAAGAAAACCAGGTCGTTGTTGTCCAGCGTAAGTACAAGCAAATCCAGTGGCGCGGACGTGCTCCGCTTGGTAGAAGCGCCATCTTCAGTCTTGACCAGTATGTCTTCATCTGATGGTTCTGAGCCAATGCTGAAGATCTTGGCAGCTCTTATCCGAGCGTCGAAGTCGGCTTTTGTAGCAATCTGCTCCAGGTGGCCATCGCCACAGACTTGCTTGACATGGACGACGTCCTCACCCACAAACACCAGATCGTTCAGACCCTTGCGTCGGAGTCTGGCGTGCAGCAGCCATCGAACGACAGGGCTTTTGATCACCGTCCTGGTCAGGATGCCGACTGGTCGCTTTTCGACAACATCGTCATTAGGAGTACGTGAGAACGATGCCATCACGTGACTTTGACTCGGAAGAACTGGTGAATAGATGTTAAGCGCGAGAGCGCGAGCAGCGCCAGTCTTGCCGCGCTTGCAAACTTGAAGATATGCAGGGAGCTGAAGAGATATGAAAAGCTTTCCGAGACTTCCAACGCTTCACACTTCGCCCCGCATAGGCGGAACCCAGGAAGGTAGTTCGCACCGACCTTTCTCACGGTGAAGCATCAGAGCCTAGAGGTATCAGAGTGTGCGAGACCCTTCGCGAACTACTGCTGTGGAAGATTGGACATGCAAGACCGTTCTTGCTCTAGTCAGCTGGACATCCTGCATGCGCAAAGTGATTGAACGAAGCTGCATAGCCTGAAAGGATCGACCGACCGGTGACTGACCATTGGCCGGTCGAAGGGCGTCGTTTTCGAGCATGCAGGTGTGTGACAGCTGGAAATGTGATATAGACACGACTTGTCCCTTGCAGCTTGTGTTTTGGTGCCGCCACCGGGTGAAACCGAGCCGTGATGTTGGATAGGGAGCCTTATTGTAAGTTACTGTGAGCGAGTCGAGCGGCGAACGAACGTCTTCCAAGCGGCTCAATGTCATGCAAGCGTTCTCCAGACTCCCGGAGCTGTAATCCTGGTGTTTCGGAACCACAGAAATGTGATCTGTCACCTTTTCGCGATCTCCCGCAGGGGAGTATGCGTGGCGTTTGCTGCGGGCGTTCTGCCACCAAGAGCTATCCAGCAGCCTGGATCAAGCTTTAGTCCGCGTGTGACGACACCACCCAGAGGAGGGGTCGAGATCTTGGTCCGAGTATGCGCGGTTGTCGGCCAGTGGTGGAGTCGCAGGATGCAGAGGTTGAGCGTGAAAGTGAGTAGGCAATGCCCAAATACGGTTTAGCCCCCGAAACTCAGGTCAGTCTCTGGGCTCTGGCTCTGGAGACTGGACGACACGAGACGGCACAGCACTCGTGAGCCTTGCTACTGTAACCTTCCTCTCTGTCGCTGCCTTGTCGTCGATCTGGTACTTCTAAATCGGTGGAATACAAGCGAGTTTGCAGATGATGCGCGGTGGCACATTGTGAAAAGCGCATCGACCGGCGCCGATGCACTGATGAGGTGCATCATGCATGTGCTTCGGTAGCGGCTCCTCGTTTCCCATGTATGGTTCGATCCGCCTCTGACAGCGCGGCTCCGCCAATAGCCCCGTTCCGCAAGGTTAACGACAGCAGCAGTGCCACACTCATCTCGCGGAGAGCCAAAAGGCCGGAGAAGAAAGTGCATGTTCCCCGATGGGAAGGCAAGACTTCCTGCCGCCGCTCACGGCGTCCTGGAGGCTCGAGCCGCTGTCACCGGCCGAGAAGGACAAGGTCCACCGAATCCTGCGAGCCTGCAGAGATCGAGACCTCGATGAGCTCAGGGGATTGGGCACCACTGAAGGCGGTCTGATAGAGGATGAAGTCAGGCGCACGGCATGTATGCATACAGCAGCGCCAATGCAACCAACTCATGTACTGAAATATCTCAAGGGCCAATCCTATTGGGATCCGACCAGGACCAACACGCAACCAATACTGAGTGGAGCTCGCTCCCCGGGCACCGCGATGAGCATCAGGTCGAGCTTGACGTAAACAGATCATTTGTGTACTACCCTGAAGGTATGGGCTGCTCAAACGCAGGCTTGGCTATGCATCTTCTGGTGTCCTGTCGCTAGGTAGCGCTGACCTCTTCAAGATGAGACGGAGGAGCGACGGAATGACCGCAAGCATGAACTCTCGGGAGTCATTATAGGGACGCTCCGCCAACACCCGATATTGCATTACTTCCAAGGCTACCATGACATTGTCCAGGTGCTCTTGCTCGTCCTGGGCGCCAATACAGCAGCGCTTGCAGTGCCTCGCCTATCCCTGCTTCGGATTCGGGACTTCATGCTGCCTACGATGTCAGGCACGGAGCCACATCTCGATCTCATCAAGGCGATCTTGTATACTGTGGACCCTGTGCTGGCCAGCCAGCTATCACGAACGCAGCCATTCTTCGCATTGTCGGCTACCCTGACACTGTATGCGCACGACATCGAGGCGTATGGAGACATAGCGAGGCTCTACGACTTCTTGCTAGCAAGCGAGGCCGCCATGTCGCTATATCTCTTTGCAGTGGTACGCAAAACGCATGCCTGACATTCATTGGCTAGCGTACTGACCGCGCCCACAGATCGTGATGTCGAGAAAAGAGGAGCTATTAGAGCTCGAAGCCGACGAACCAGAAATGCTTCTTGTCGTCCTGTCCAAGCTGCCGAAACCGTTAGATTTGGAGAGCCTCATCCGGTATACGTCGGAGATATTCACCAGGTACCCACCCGAAAGTCTGTCACAACCTCCCATGGGCAGTTGGAGCTTATCGAGCCGAGCCTGGAGCCGTGTCTCTGGCGACAGCGTCCTGAAAACCACACACGGGGACCCACACAAGCTAGCCAAGCAGAGCCTGACAGACGGCGAGCTCATGTTTGATAGGCACGCTGCAGAAATTAAGCGAGCCGAGGTCTGGAAACGGCAAGTTTTGCAGACCCGGAGGCTTGCGAAAAGGTGTCAGTGGCCAGCCACTTACACGGCCGCTGCGGTGATCATCGCTGTCATGGCGCTGTTGCTCAGGAGAAGCATTTTTCAGCCGACGATTACTGCTTAAACCCTCCTCCCCATGGATTCGCTACGGAGGGCATGCCTGTTCCTGCAGCACATTATGGCACTAGCGGAATAGCTGGAAGCGGTCAGCATCTTATGCAGCAGCCAAGAGCTTGGGCGTTGGGCACAAGTCTGCTCATATCCCAAACCTCCAGGTGATACACGTCGTCATCAGGCGAACGTACGTCCAACTCACCTTCCAAACATGCGGCCAACTCTACCTGCGACAGCATGAACGTTGTCTATCTGGGATTTCACTGCGGGTGACAGCCGCACTGACTGCACCCATCGAGGCAGCACCTTGATCCTTCAAGTTCATACCAGGCCATTCGGTGTCACCGAAGACGCAGCCCACACACCAGTCCTCGAATCATCCAACTCTGCCATAACACAAGGCCAACTTGCGGACCTCCGGCTGCATGCATGTCGGCTGTCTCACGTATCGGCACTGAGACATATGCCGCTTCTTGTTGTTGTTGCAATGAGGCGTACCTTGGTGGCGGAGAAATTGCTGCCAGGGCACTGGACGTTTCCAGTTCGGAGTGGCCATCACCAAGGGTACCCATGTCCGGCAGCTGCGAGCTCGGGCAATAATCACACGAAACACCGCAAGTCGGATCACCGGATCCTTGATCCGCGCATGGCCAGAAGCCTGTCTGCCGACGTTGGGAGAGCACGTGGCTCCAATCGGCCGTGGGAAGGGTCTCTCATCGGCTGTCGTGGCCGAACGAATCACCGAGAACGGGATGGTGCATCTGTAGCACCGCCAACATGGCTGCATACCGGCTTCAACTTCCACCAGGCACGTGGTTGGAGTCTAGACAGCAGACGTCGAGCTACGGCATCCCTAGAGAAAATTTTGAAAGCTTGCTACCTCCTGGTCGCATGATGCATTCGCCACTCATTGCTCCCACTCCCCAGCCTCCACCCTCTCACACACTGTCTTCAGCATACCCGCAGCCCACTCAAAGTCCTCCACGGTCAAGTACACCTGCGAGCTCAACCGCACCCACCACGCACCCTCGTAGAAGATGATGGCGATGAAGGTGTTGTACTCCTCGACCAGTACCTTTTCCATCCACTGCGCCACTCTCACTGCCTTGCCACGGTCGCTCCCAGCAACGGCGCTGGAGGCCAGAGGTAGCCGTACGTTGGCAAAATTACAATGGCTCAGCGTGCCCTCCTTGTTCTCCATCACTTCGGTGCTGAGGATGGAGGAGACGGTCTTGCCGGCTTCGCGGGCAAGATGAATGGTATAAGCCATGATCGCTTCCTCTCCCTTCTTGCCTTGCCAACTGAGTCTGCTCCTCCACTCCAGCGCAGCGGGGATACAGAGGTATGGGCTATTGTCCAGCGTGGCCACATACTCGAAGTTAGTGATATACGCACTCTTGCCACTCGGCGGCATCGGGTTGTTGATGACCGCCTCACTCCCCTTGGGCAGAGGCGCGAAGCCATGGCTCGTCGGCAGCGTGGAGCGCAGTAAGTGTTGATTCCGCTCCGGGACGTAAAATACGGCGCAGGCGCGCGGGACGTGCAGCCATTTGTGGCAGTTGCTGAAGAAGAAGTCCGGGTCCAGCGCCGTTAGGTCGAGAGGGATGTGTCCGATGCCGTGCGCGCCGTCTATGCAGCTGAGGAGGCCGTGTTGGTGGCTGAGTGCCGTGAGGGCTTCGAAGGGCATGCGGACGCCGGGTAAGGAGACGATGGTGTCGAAGATGGCCAGTTTGGGCACCTTGCCGGCCGCTTTCGTAGCCGAGATGGCTTCTTCGAAGAGGTCGCAGAGCGTCTGGTCGGAGATCGGGTACGTATACTCGATCTTGCGGCTCTCCGCTGGCGTCGTTTCGGTGATGTAGTCGATGGATTTCTCGCACGCCCCGTACTACCCATAGCGAAGGGTATAAGTCAGCTTGGGTCTCAGAGACGGGTTGTACTCTTCGCACTTACAATGGTCGCGAAGTAGATGATGACATCGCCGGTTTCGTAGACGAGGTTCCGGAGGACGGTGTTAAGCCCCGTCGTGGCGTTGGTGATGTAGACGCAGGTGGAGACTGGGGCGTTCAGGTACTTTGCGACGGCTGCACGGGACTCGTCGAGCAGTTTCGGGTAGTCGTAGCGGATGAACTTGTCTGGCCGCGCTTCTGCTTCGTCCTGGTAGTGGCGGAGG
Organism: Oleoguttula mirabilis; assembly: GCA_035135055.1. Lineage (NCBI taxonomy): Eukaryota > Fungi > Ascomycota > Dothideomycetes > Mycosphaerellales > Teratosphaeriaceae > Oleoguttula > Oleoguttula mirabilis. The sequence goes on along the minus strand of JAVFHQ010000050.1, from coordinate 203,866 downwards.
ACGGAGCGGATGGGTAGAGGGTAGGTGCCGTAGGAGCCTTGCAAGACGTGAGCTCGAGCATCGCTATCATGGAAGAGATGGTGTAGGTAGTCCCTAGCTCGACTTCTCGTTTCATCGATCGATGAAGGGTCGTGTCGGACTGGCCGGGACATCCTTCCTAGGAACATACACACCGTGGTTGAGATTGCGATACCCATCGCCAAAAGAGAACTGCTTCACCACTTCTTTGCCGCACTCAATGCTCTCCATCTTCTCAATCTCGCCGCCTGCGCTTGAGGGCTGTGTAGGCTTCAGGACCATGTTATCGAGGCGGACTATAGAGATAAGGTACCTAAGTAAGAACAAATGTGGAGGAGTCACATCGCATGTGGGGACCGCACCATTGAGTCACTCGATGCCGACGAGGTTGGATAGCCTGCTCACGCCCTATGCACGATGAAGAATGGCAGTACTGGAGTTTTGTATCGACGCGACATACGAGGGTTTGTTCACTCTTTAGCTGACCAATGATCCTTGATTGGGATGGTGGCGATTAGTCAACCTCGGAGCGATTCATCGTTCTGGGCGCCATTGTCTAGGTACAGCAATGTTATAGGGACCAGCAGCCACGTTTTCACACCGTTGCGTATTCTACACTCTCGGGCATCGCAGGAGGTGTGATTGGCGCAGCGACACCATCCGCGCGTCGCTTCTGCACCGGCCGCCACAGCTCGCCCATCCACGTGAGCACAATAGTCTGCCCGACTGGCGCCACCGTGCCACTGCCTTGATCAACAGCCCTCGCACCTTCCGGAGCGTACCTCACCGCAACACCTAGCCCCTCTAACCCTGCCTGAGCTGCCACCGCATTCCAGATGAACTGCTTCACGGTCCCTTCTCGCGTAACCTGCATCACCGCCAACGGCAACCTCGACCGCTGCACAGCCTCAGCCACTCCCTTGGTGGTATGCTGTATGCTAACCAGCATGCCCAACACGCCCTCCCCACGCCAGCCTGCCGGCGCACCCGCATACGCGCCTTCCAGCTCTCGCACCATAGCGGGGGTGGTCTTGGCTGCTTTGCACTGGATGATCACGGGCATGGTATGGCTGTGCGGCGTCTGTGCAGGCAGCATCCAGTGGCCGACCAGGTCGATGCCGAGGTCGTTGGAGCGGCCGGTGCGCTGGAGCATGAAGTCGAGGCTGCGTAGGGTGTGCGCGACGGTGTACTCGAACTGCGTGCCTCGGTAGACGGTGGAGTTGGGATTTAGGCTGGCTTTTGAGGCGTAGGCGAGGAAGGAGGCGAGGTCGTGGTGCTTTTGGGAGGTTGGTGGAAGGAGGCGTGGAGGCAGGGTCTCGGGCTTCTTGGGTCGGCGTTTGGGCGTTTCAATGGAAGATGGCGGATCTTGAGCGACTGCCGCTGGCTTGCGCTTTCTCGTTGCCTTCGCCTTCGTCGTCGTCTTAGGTGCCGCATCCGTCTTGGGCTTCAGTGTCGCTGCGTTCCTCCGTCTGCTGTAGCCCGTGGCCTCTAGCCGGGCCTGGATCTCCGACAGTCCTCTCGGCTTCGTGTTCTCGGTGGCATCTTGCTCGCCACCTTTCTTTCCCACTGTCTCAAGATTCGCATCGCTCGTCTTCGTCTTCGATGGCCGCCCGCGGGGTTTGGGCGTCACGGCGGTGGAGGCATTTCGCAGGGAGGGCCGGATGGACAAGCTGCTGATGAGCTTGCCATAGCCGCGGAGCATGAACTGGTAGTGATAGACTGTATACTACATAGTCGCCATCGACGCAGACCTGCTGGGCGGATGTGTTGATGCTGTGCCTGAGTGACGAACGGGTTGGCATTTGGGAGCACGAGACACATGCGAACAGCGAGCTATCTCGAACTCCACCTGTTTTGGTTGGTGGAGACGGCCCGCTGCCGGCGCAGGTACGAGCTTCGGTATCCACACATTCACATGCCAGAGTGTACTCGATGCCATCCTTCTTGCCTGTTGCCCTCGCAGGAGCATTCAGACCCACGGGATCGGCTTCACATCACCGACTGTGTTGCGCGAGTGGCAGTGCTGCCCAATAGACCGACAACATGGCCGACAGGCTCACCCAGCTGCAGGATGCGCTCGACAACGTACGCTGGTCCTAGTCCAACGTCGCGAGTACTATGAGCTCACAGTGTCCCAGCAACTCACCATGATGTACGCTGCCCTCAACTACATCCAGACGCGCCAACCCTACAGCGACATCCCCGGCCAACCCAACCTGGCACCGGACCCTGCACCCATACCCACACCAGACAGCGTCCTCGCGCCCCAGTCCGCCGTCTCCCAGCTTACCAATGGTGATGCCTCGCAGCAGCAGCCCAACGGACCCTCGCAGCCCTCCCAGCAAGCAGTCGTGGAGGAGCCTGCAGCAGACGGCCGACCACGCACGCCTCCGCCTGAGCGGCCAGAGGTCTTCAACCGGGCTATGAGGGAGATGGCGCAGGGTCTGGTGTTGCAGGAGCAGCAGATCGAATACTTGATCAACAGCCTGCCGGGACTGGGTAACAGCGAGGAGAGCCAGGTGCGGAGGATGCGGGAGCTGGAGGCTGAGCTGAGGGAGGTGGAGGCGGAGAGGGCGCGAGCGGAGGCGGAGAAGGAGAGGATGGTCGATATGCTTGGAGAGGTCATTGGGAAGGTCAAGAGGATTCCGTGACCGCACCTTCCGTCTTGAGTCCGGGTAGATCGGGGTGACAAGGTCACGCGTGTGAGTCTCATGACCGCTGTCACATGCTCCGAAAGCGCAAAGCGCATTCACGTGCGATCTTGAAACACTAGTGCTGTTTCCCATCAATGCGTGCAAACGGCAAACCAACGAGGTTGCGACTTGGCATCACCAGCACTCCACAAATTGCAAACGAAACCGGCAAACCGCACAACGATGGCGGCCAATCCCACGGACTCGCCTTTCCAACCGCGCAGCTTGCATCGAGAAGAAGCTACGAACGACCTCAGAGCACACGCCGCCCGGATGCAGCGCGACAACCATCCGTTTGCCAAGGCTGTCGAAGCACACCACAGCGAGCTCCTCGCCACCAGCGCTGTCCCGAGGACCTCCTTGAGAGAGCGATGGCAGCAAGTACACGACGGCTCCACCCAGCCAACCAGCTCGGCCCCAACGCAGCTAGCACCGCAGGACAGTAATAACTCCCGCACAAGCAAGATCACGCGTACGAGCCACGAGTCGCAAGCGAGCGGAGCATCATCAGAGGCAACACTTCGGGCGGAGTATGCACGCCATATGGCTGAGAGCACACTCACGCGGAATGGGAGGAAACTAATGAGTAAGTCAACCACGATGACGTCGACGTGGCATGTTGTCTGCCATAATAGTGCGCATACGCGGCCGCTGGAGCAAATGCTGCGGGAGGTTGTTGAGGTGAGGTATCCGCGGCGTGCTGGCGCGCGGAAGAGGGGTGAGGGGAGGAGGGTGGAGGGGATGCGTGCTGGGAGGGGAGAGGCCGGAGGGGATCGTGGGTTGTGAGCTAGTGGCCGTGGATGTGGTGCGGGGCGAGCGGCATGCGTGAGGCGGTGCGCAGCAGCTTGCAATTTACATGCGCATGACTTCATGGGCGCATGGTGTGCCCCGTACCTGCAGGACACTCATCTTGAGAAGAAGGTATGGAAAGGAGAATTCAGGGTGCTGGTATGCTCGTGCGGCGGTGGCCGACGGCTCTCGATATGAGCATGGCCCACTCATGCTGAGCAGAACATTGACCGCTAGGTAGGTTGCAATGTTGCTGAGAATTTCGGGATCGATCCAAGGCCGCAGCGCGCAAAGCCAAAGACCCTCGTGAACGCTGGCGCAGTTTGTGGATCTCTGAGGTTGATGGGCTCATGACTGAGCAAGCCATGACCGCATGCATACTGCAGATAGTACACTCGTCGGGTTGGAGGCAGACCAGCCTGAAGCGCCCACCATCGGATGGATCGATGGGTCCAAGGAGTCCAACAGCGATCCCACGACGCGAAGCTCATTTCCATCGGGCGAGACGCTGACCCCTTGGAACGAATCAAACGGTATCAGACCTTCAGCGTTGTCGATCTTACGCCTGCGGCTTTTCAGTTTCCACGTCCAACGCCATAAGCGGGCGCCCGGCGTGAGTGCATGTCCACTCTGGACCCCAGCTTGGTAGCTTCAGAAGAGGACTCTTGGGCCAGGCATACAATACGGAGATCGCGTTCGGCGACGAGGTACCCCATAGCGAACATATGGGCTACTAGCTCTGCACTCATGTTATAGTGTGGTTCTGGGAACCACGTGGCGGTACCTTCGACTACTCGGATTTTGCTGGATGGGCGATTGGCTGTGCGGCCTATCGTTCACAAGGAGCTCTTTGACCTCGTCAGGTCAAATATATGCGCAAAAGCCTTTTACATGGCTCGGTGCTCGCCGCACAGGATTTCCACAGTGGCGAACTTCGGCCATCTCCTCGATGATCCATACCCGTTGTCAATAAGGGTGTTCAACCCCTTCTAGTAGTCCAAGCCGCTGTTGGAGTGACATGTGCACTTCGTCTGGAGTCTTACCGCGCGAGGACGAGGACATATTGATGTTGATGTGAGAAAATAACATATGAGATGCGCGAAGAGGTTAGAAAGGGATTGTGATGGAGGCTGAAACGTAATGTTTGCACAGTTGACTGCTCGGATATAGGGCGGCGTGACTGATGACATCGCTTGGCTTCTGACGTGGCCCATATGCTTGGTTTGCTGAAAACGCAGACGTACGGCTGGTGTTGCTCTTGATCGTGCAGGGAAGGAACGGGCGCCGGTCCCAGCGCTTTCGGCCGCGGCCAGAAGTCATGGCATTCGCCGCGTCTCCAAGCTCGGAGCTGGCTACCTGGCGTGTTGGAGGCAAGCGCTCGAGCATTGATCGACCACAAGACGAGTCACCATGGGAAGCAGACAAGGCTATGATGTCGTAGTCGACGTGGACGCAGAGGTACACAATGCGCGCTCTCACGTGAACGAGATATAGCAGTGCTGACCCCCACACCAGGGCGATCTAGGCCACACAGACCTGAACGACGACCTCGAGTTCCACAACTCCAGTGTGCCTCACCCTACGTCAATATACCCACCGCCCGACACACTAACACCACCTCGCCAGCCTTCGACCAAACCAACTCCCGCGCCAAAGTAGCCCCCGACAACCAATCCTTCCTCCCACCCCCCTCCACCTCCCGCGGCGGCCAGCCCTCCAGCAGCAAACGCTACCTCTGGAGCATAGCCTTCTACCAGCAATTCTTCGACGTCGACACGCCCCAGCTCCTGCACCGCATGCGCTCCACCCTCCTCCCGCGCCAGAACTTCCTCGACACTCTTGACGGCCAGCCGGATCTGTACGGGCCCTTCTGGATCGCGACCACCGTCGTCGTCATCCTCTTCTTGACAGGAACCATCAGCGCATACCTGGCTGAGAAGGGCAAGGGGCATTTCGCATATGACTTTAGTCTGCTGTCTGGGGCCGCGGGGTTGATCTACGGGTATACGATCTTTGTGCCGCTGGGATTGTGGGGCGTGTTGAAGTGGTTTGCGGGCAGTGAGGCGGCCGGGTTGGTGGAGTGTTGGGCGTTGTATGGGTATGGGAATTTGATCTGGATTCCCGTGGCGCTTGTTAGTTGGAGTCCGTTGACTGGTGAGTTACGTCATATTACTTGGAGAGAACGATGGGAGTGTGGAGCTGCTAATGATGCGATCTAGCACTCAACTACGCGTTCGTGGGGGTGGGCTTCGCGCTCTCTGCGGTCTTCCTGTTCCGCAATCTGTAAGTTGACCGCCCATTCCTACCTATCACGCTGAGCCGGTCGTGCTGACTCTCCTTCCAGCTACCCAGTCGTCTCCGCAACCGACGCAAAGACCTCTCGCGTACTGCTCGTGGTCGTCATTGCACTACACGCCGGTCTGGCCATTGCAATCAAGATCCTGTTCTTCGCCCACGGCAGCCCAGCGGCCAAGGGCTCAAAGGGAGGCGATTTGCCGGACATTATTGGCGATGGGACGAAAGGCGGCAGTGGAGATGCTGCGAGGATGCTCTTTGGGCTGTGAGAAGCATGTGCCTCGTTTGTTTGTAGCGAGCAATCATCAATTGTGGCAATCACGTGTTCTGTCAGATTTGCGCCTTCCTCTCGTGCTTTGAGTTGACTTGACGTTCACAACTAGTCCACTGGCAGTATTTGTTGATCTCGAGTGCCTTACTTGGCAAGCTTAGTAGGCATATTTGGCGTGAAACGCGAACGGCAGGCGCATGGAGCCGTGCCCGTGCCCCTCGTCATCGCCGTCGCCCGGGGAAAGTTCGAGCCCCACTCACAGCCAATTTCGACCTTGCACCCTTGACAGCGCCCCATCACTAGGCAAACACGCATACAAGTGCTTAGAGTCTAGGCCTATAAGTCTTCGCCACCCGATAGCAGCTCCCGCTGCCCGAACATCGCCATACTGCCTTCTCGGAGTAGTATGCGAGCGCGACTCAAAGACCTTAATCCCGATCCGCCTCCCGACCGCGCAGGAGGCAACACGCATTTGACGAACAGCTGAAGCGAAGAACTACTTTACTTCCACCAATTTCAACCAAATCACAGCTAAATACAGCTGTCGCTTCTATCTAAACAGCTTCCACCGCCCGTCAACATGGCGCCCAAAGGCAAGAAGGGAAAGAAGGGCGGCGATGACTGGGACGACGGGCTCGGGGAAGTCGTTGACCCAATAGCACAAGCCGAGGCTGAGGCGAAGGCTGCTGATGCGGCGCAAGACGCCGAGGATGACGAGGGCGCGGGCGGCGGCCTGATGGCTGCGTTGAAGAAGAACAAAGAGAAGCGCAAGAAGAAGGGCAAGGCGGTCGTGGATGATGCTGTCGAGGCCGAGGATCCGCCATCACAGCAGGATGGTGCTGCGCCGGCGGATGATGAGGCTGCTGAGCCGGAGCCGGTCGTGGATTTGAGTGCCAAGGCGCCCGAGGAGGCTACGATGGATGACGAGGACTTGTTCGATGCGCCCAGCAAGGGCAAGAAGGGAGGCAAGGGCGGAAAGCAGCAACCTAAAAAGACTGCCGACGCTGAGCCTGAGGAGGATGGCGAGGATGATGATGCGGCTGGCGGTGTCAAGACCAAGGCGCAGAAGGATAAAGAGAAGAAGGAACGGGAGAAGCAGCGGAAGAAGGAGCTGGCGAAGAAGGCCAAGGCGCCTGCCGCCAAGGATAAACAAGAGGCACCCCAGGTTGTCGAGGCTGTTCCCGAGGCCGCTGCACCGGAGCCGGCTGGTGGCAAGAAGAAGAAGCTCAATCCAGCGCTCGCCGCTCTGCAAAAGAAGCAAGATGAGCTACGGCAACGCCAGGAGGAAGAAGCGCGTGCTGAGGCGGAGGCGAGGGCCCGTTCGGAGGAAGAGGCCCGTCTTGCCGAAGAGGAGGAACAGCGGCAAGTCGAGGGAAAGGCTGCGAAGAAAGCCAAGGAGAAGGCCAAAGTGGAGCAGATGAAGCGCGAGGGCACTTACAAGACGGAGAAGCAACGTAAGGATGAGGCGCAGCAGAAGCTTCGATTGCAGCAGATGCTCGAATCCGGTGCCAAGGTCGCCGCATTGAGCGATGCAACCGCGCAGGATGCCGAAGAGACGGCCAAGAAGGGCAAAAAGGATGACCGCAAGAAGAAGAATCCGAAGAAGGAGGCTGAAGAGCGGAAGGCGCAGCAAGCGAAGGAGGAGGAGGAGGCGCGGGTGAAGATGGAGGAGATGAAGCTGAAGGAGGAGCAGGAGAAATTGGCTGCAGAGGAGGCCGAGAAGGCGAAAGCCGATGCAGCAGCGAAGAAGGGCGAGGACGACTCAGATGACGAGATGGAAGACTGGGAAGCGCTCGCCGAGAAGGAGGAAAGCGGTGCAAAGGACAGCTGGGATGCAGAGTCCGACGACGAAGAAGAGGACGGCCCAGTCTCGAAGACGGTCAACGGCAAGCCGGTCCAGGCTGGTGCTGCCGGCTCCAAAGCACAAATCCAGAAGCCCAACGGCAAGACCACGCATCTCGATGACGAAAGCGAAACTGAGTCCGAGTCATCTTCCGAAGACGAACGACAGACAGTCACGGCACTCCAGGCGGCTCGCAAGCGCCAGCTGGTTACCGATAAACGTAAGGCTGAGATGGAAGCGGCTCGCAACGCTGCATCTTCAGAGAACCTGCGCTCGCCTATTTGCTGTATTCTGGGGCACGTCGATACAGGCAAGACCAAACTGCTTGACAAGATTCGCCAGACCAACGTGCAGGAGGGCGAAGCGGGCGGTATTACGCAGCAGATTGGTGCCACCTACTTCCCTGTCGATGCGCTGCAGAAGAAGACTGCGGTCGTCAACCAAGACGGCGCTTTCGAATTCAAGGTCCCGGGTCTGCTGGTCATCGACACACCCGGCCACGAGTCCTTCACTAACCTTCGATCGCGCGGTTCGTCGTTGTGTAACATCGCCATCCTCGTTGTCGACATCATGCACGGTCTCGAACCACAGACACTAGAGTCGATGCGCCTCCTCCGCGACCGCAAGACGCCCTTTATCGTCGCACTCAACAAGATCGATCGTCTCTACGGCTGGAAACCCATCGCCAACAACGGCTTCCGCGAGTCGCTCTCGCTGCAGAATAAGGGCGTGCAGAACGAGTTCCGCGATAGGCTGGAGAAGACCAAGGTCGCTTTCGCGGAGCAGAGCTTCAATGCCGAGCTGTTCTACGAGAACAAGAGTATGGCCAAGTATGTGAGCTTGGTGCCGACTTCGGCGCACACGGGCGAGGGTATACCTGATATGCTCAAGCTGCTTGTCACGTTGACGCAAGAGAGGATGACGAGGCAGTTGATGTACCTCAGCGAGGTGGAGTGCACGGTGCTCGAGGTCAAGGTCATTGAGGGCTTGGGTACGACGATCGATGTGGTGTTGTCGAACGGTATCCTCAATGAAGGCGACACCATCGTGCTCTGCGGCACGGACGGCGCCATCACGACGCAGATTCGTGCGCTGCTGACGCCGGCGGAGATGAAGGAGCTGCGGGTCAAGTCGGTGTATGTGCACAACAAGACGGTCAAGGCGGCGCTGGGTGTGAAGATCACGGCCAATGGCCTCGACAACGCCATTGCGGGCTCCCGGTTGTTGGTGGCGAAGAACAAGGACGACGAGGATGAGATTGAGGAGTTGGAGGAGGATGTTATGGGCGACCTTGAGAACTTGATGAGTCGCATCTCCAAGTCCGGCCGTGGTGTTACGGTTCAGGCCTCTACGCTCGGCTCGCTGGAGGCTCTGCTTGAGTTCCTCCGGACGAGCAAGATCCCGGTCGCCTCCATCTCCATCGGCCCTGTGCACAAGCGCGACGTCATCACCGCTTCCGCTATGCTGGAGAAGGCCAAGGAGTACGCCGTCATGCTGTGCTTTGATGTCAAAGTCGACAAGGATGCACACGAACTGGCCGACCAGATGGGCGTCAAGATCTTTACGGCGGATATCATCTATCACCTCTTCGACGACTTCCGCGGGCACATGGCGCAACTGCAAGCGGTGAAGAAAGAGGAGAGCAAGATGCTCGCCGTCTTTCCTTGCGTCCTACGTCCTGTGGCCGTCTTCAACAAGAAGGACCCCATCGTCATCGGCGTGGACGTCATCGACGGCAACCTGCGGCTGAACACGCCCATCGCCGCGGTCAAGATGAACCCGGTGACCAACGTCAAGGAAATCATCTCCATCGGCCGCGTCACCTCGATCGAGCGCGACCACAAGCAGATTCCGCTGTGCAAGAAGGGCCAGCCGTCGGTGGCGATCAAGATCGAGGGCCCGAACCAGCCGATGTATGGGCGGCAGTTGGAAGAGAAGGATGTACTGTACTCGCATGTGAGCCGGGCGAGTATCGACTGTCTGAAGGAGTTCTATAAGGATGAGGTGGACAAGGATGAGTGGCGGTTGATTGCTAAGCATTTGAAGGGGTTGTTTGATATTATTTAGGAAGGATGTCTGGCTGCTCTGGGGATGAGGCTTGGTGAACTGTGTGTGGAAGGCCTCACGGGGTTGAAAGTCATGCTTTTCGTTCTCATCGAGCCATGCTTGAGGTTTGGCCTCGCAACCTCCCGCATCCCACGTCCGGTCCTGATCTTGATCTTGCGAGTTCCCCAGGATGCCCGCCCAGCCGGCAAGCTTTTGGTCCAAAATCAATTGGCACTTACAGCAGTCCACAGTCCACGGTTTACAACAGTGCGAGTGGTTATCTTGTAGAGGCTTACCTCCCGACCAAAAGGCACGTTCTTGGAGCACAGTTTGTCATGCTCGCTGCTTACTAGACAGCTCATCGTCTGCATAGCCGGCGCTTCCCCCCCCCCGAAGCCTCCTGCTATCCCTGTTTGCTGGAGCTTGAGGCACGCCGAATACCTACAGTGCAATGGGCGGATGGTGCTCTACTAGCTGCCGTTCTACCTTGCTTTTGTGCGACGCATATGAGCTAGACGCATCCTTGGCCGGGGCGGAAAGGCTTGTCAATCGATGGACGAGGTAATCGACACGGGTGGTCCAGTCCGTCTCCTGTATGCACGCCGTGCTCTACTGAACCGATATCTAATCCTCATTCGCATCTTATACGATGCGGATCCGGCGTATTTCGAGATTGCACGAGAAGCCTTGAAAGCGGCCCGCAGGTTGCGGTAAATAGCACTCGGCTACCATGCATCGATCACTCTCCGGTCTCGGCTCGTGGTTTGATGGCCCATAGAGGAAAAGGTTGGAGACCCGGAAGTAAGAGTATAGCGTGAAGCCCAAGAGGCCTTTGTCGTCGCCGTCGTCGGAGGGCGTCAGTACGAAGCCTACGCGAGCACCTTCGAAGAGACAGCAGACTGAGCCGGGACACATCAGCCTTCTGATACCGTGCTCACCGAGTTCCGATGGGTCTCCATCCCTGTCAATTGCGGCGTTGCATGTGAGGCACGTAGGATCCGGAGACGACTGGTGGTGATCGCAGGGCCAGAGCAGTAAAGCGTCGAAGGTCAATACCTTGTCCTCCTCTACCCGCACGAGTCCATCTCTTGCCCAAGGCTGGAGAAAATACTCCGCAAAGTGCGGCATCGAAAGACCACTCTCCTCCACCGGTGGAGTGTGGCGTTGCATGGGTACACGCAATGTTGCTTGTGTCCAGTCCGGCACCCACGAAGGTACCTTTATTTCCCGTTCAGTTTGGTCGGACCTTGTGGCAGCGGCGCAAGCAAGAAGCGTAGGTAGATTTGCGCTGTTGGCATACCCTGACGCAAAGGACGTGTATACTTGGGCTGCATCTTTCGTGTAGTCGACCAACAACTGCCTTCCGTCATTGCTGATACTGAGCAAGGAGTATATCCGGTCTCGGGCGTCGCCACATTGACACCCTGCAAACATCGCCAGATTCAATAGGAGCGGCCTGCGTGGTCCGGACATTTCGTTGTCCAGGAGAAAGTGGTGGCTATCGTGTCTTGATGCAGCAGCCTGTAGGTCTGCATAAGGAAGTGCGTAGTCACCCAACAATACCATCCGATTCGGTTGCAAGGATACCTCTTGGATCACCCATCGCCGCGAGAACCACTGCCGCTCCAGCACCTTTGATATGATGTCCTTTGATCCGTCAACCCACCAGTCCACATCGATAGAGGCAGATGCGTTGTTGCTTGGAATCGAATCTGCCCCCGTCTCCCTGCGAGCGGTCGCCTCGACCACCTTCCGGAGATCCGCGACCAGCGAGTCTGTGCCGTTCGCAATGGTCGGGTAAGATGTATCCTCTCCTAACCAGACAAGAACACATCGAGCAGCTGAGTAAATGCGGCCCATCATTGCCACCTGCCGATTGCGCTCCATAGGATTGCTCTGGTTTATGCAAAGGGCGTCGACCCATAGTGCAGCGTGCACGCCGTCGCTATGCAGCCTATCCTCGCTCCAATGCCGCCGAATGCGCTTAAGAGCACTCTGTAGAGTCGGCGAGACGGAGAGAGGCACCCCATCGCAGCTTATCAGGCCCTTGGCTGGCTCGCACTCCCACTGGTCATCGCCCGAAGACGTCGAGTTGCAGTAAGTTTGACCTTCACCCCAAGCATAAGAGAGGGCTTGGTACGGTGGTGAACTCGTAAGTGACACTCTCTTTAGAGTGCAGACTACTATCTCGTCGTCGGACACAGATGCCTCGATGACAAGTACTCGGATATCGTCATGCTCAATTAACGGACCCCATATCTGAGGCTGTACGGTGTGAACGGTGCGGGCGAGAGTAACTACGTTGCCCGTAGCCCCCGTGTCGCCGGTAAAAAAGTCGAAGATGTCGTCGCTCTCGTCTTCGCTTGCATCGAAGGTGGGATCATCTTCAAGCTCGCTCTCGCTATCCGCACCGGCTTGTGTCGCTATGCCCGAATCTACATGTTCGCTCGTTGGGTCCAGTCCATGACTGCTACGTGGGAGCTTGTCCGGAGGTGGAGGAGACGGTGAGGCTAGGTAGCCGCTCGCTCGGCGCTTCAGCATATCCCTTCCAGCATGCAGTCCTAGCCCAGAAGCTCAGTGCCTATCGTCCTTTCGTGATGTACCAGCAGGTAGCATCGTAGGGTTCGGTCTTGTCAGCAGAAGAAGGCATTCATCGCGGCTGCGTTTCTCTCTTGGTTGTTGCGCGTAGACTAGCTCTGTGACAGCACATGAGAGTGACCACTTTGACATGTCAACGAAGCTGATGCGCGACTGATAGAAAGTAGGCACGCCTATACAGCTGCTAGAATTTAGTGCTGATACGGTACGAATCAACGACTAGGTACACTGCCACCCTGGCCGGCTCAGCCCACCGCATTCGGTTGCCGTATATATACAGAAATGGAGCTGTGCTGCGGTCAGGCATCCGTGCAGTAGGACTCTTCACCCCCCCAAACTCCATCCATACTACTTCCCCGATGCATCCTTTGGTCTCGCTTGTTGCTTGCCAGCTGATGTGAGTTGCTGTATGATTTGGTGAAGCGGCCCTTGCGCGAATCGGCGCTCCTGTCTGCGGCTGGTTGAGTCGGTTGAGTCCGGCCCTCTTACATCGACAGTAGAGGTATCACTGTTTCTGCCCCATCTGTTGCTTCGGCGTTCAGCGCGACGGTCGCGGACACGTGCGAGCATGTTGCTGTGTCTGGGGTGGTTTGAGTGTCGGAGTGGTCGTGGTCGTTCGAGGCTGCTTGATGGTGCAGACGAATGTTGATGATGGAGGTGGGAAGTATCTTTGAGACTATTCAATAGGCGCCATCCGCCTCTTGTATATCTGTCTTTGAACCCAAAGAGCGCACTTTGTCGTTCATGGTGGGATGGGTGCCACGCAAACGACCAGCACAGCCCTCTCTCAAGCGGCCTGCCTACCCAAAGCAGCAACCAGTACCCATGTCAGACGAACACGAATACGACCAACGGCCCACAGAACAACGAGATATGGGTGCTAAGTTGCCATAAACTCGAAATCAGAGTTCGTCGCTGATCGAACATGCCGCCGAACGAAGTATCTACGGTCCAGGTTCAGAGCTTCGCCATCTCATGCCCGAATGTGAACACATTCCTTCCATCTCCGGCAGGTCGAACCTGACCGCTCCTCCCAACCTGCTCAATCTCACCACTGCAAAGCTCCTGCAATGTGCGGGCGTCAGCATGGTTAGCTATGAAGCGGTGGCCGTTCGCCTTCAATCTGCCCACAACATAGCCACGGAGCGGACTGCCGTCCCGGCTGAACTCCACTGTATACGTCTGTAGCCGTGTCAGAAGTTTTAGCCACCACATTGGCGCAGCCCTTCCAATGGACGTCCATGCGCCAGACTTACCTCGATAGTAGCGTCACCTTCCGCTGTCTCTTCGACAATCGGCACCTGGACGTCTGTAACGATCTCCGGCAGAGGGTTGCGATCCGGGTATGGAACTCCATCGCTCCGTGGACTGCTCGACAAGCAGAGCGTATTCTGATAAGTGAATACACCGCCATTTGCGAGCACAAGGCCAGTCTTGCTCTCGCCTGTGCGCAGCTGCCGAACCATTTCCGTGATAGCCTGCAGTTCCCGTTAGCGCTACAGATCCTGTGTGATGGGAGGTATGGTTGTACGCACGTGCATGGAGTAGTTGTTGCCCGCTCCACCGAACGATGTCAAGCCTCCTAACAGCGAAATAGGCTTCGGTGACCCTGTCACTGGTAGGCCGAGATGCTGACAGGCAAGCTTTGGCACGATAGGAAAGCATCTGGAGGACCGTCAGCATTGCCCGTGCTGTTGCACATCAAGCCTACATACGAGTAGAAGTCGTAGAGGTCGATGTCTTCCTTCTTCAGACCGCAAGCCTCAAGGCCTGCATCGAGCGATCGGGATACCGAAGGACTCCACCAGAACGTTGGCCTTTCCCAAACTTACACGATCAGCAACTAAACTCTAAATTGATGGCCTGGCAGTGGCACGTACAGTCGTTGCTGTCCCGCGTCCCGGCACCGCCGAGAGCGTAGATCCACCGGTCTTCTGGTATACCAAGTTCCCTCGCATGCTGTGCGGATGTGAGAATGCATGCAGCAGCAAGGTTGACGGTGTTGAAAGCGTTCATCAACAGTGGGTCTAGTCATGCAGCAGTATCAGCTATCGCACACAGCTGGCTCAACGGACACAACGTGCAACGTACAAGGTGAGCAGATCATGCGATTCTTCTTCGTCACCGTTCCGATACTCTCCATCGTCTCTACAGGACCGTCTTTGCTCCAAGCATAATCGTTGCCCTCAGCCACCTTAGCAAACTCGGCGTACAGCTGCGCTGACTCGGCATTGTTCTCTTCGATACTTTGGCCGCGGTGCGCGCGGAAAGCGTTCTCGTACAGCGGGTAGATGTGGATGGGGTTGCCTATCGAATGTGTAGCACCAAGGTCTACTTTGTCAGAGCCTGAGCGAGGGGGCCTCCAAGCACCGGGCAACGCACTTGATGGTAGCTCTCGGGTCGTAGGCGAGAACACGCCGTTTACTTCTTCGTTTAGGGGTGTCCAGTTCGGGGGTGGCAGACGCTTCGCCGCCGCGCAGGCGGATACTAACGAGGGTCAGTAGCCGTTCAGGCTGAGGCCGGCTCATTCATACAAGAAGCCAATGCCTCGCCACCAGTCACCACTGCCACCTTGCTCTCCCCTTTCGAGATCCGCCGTGCTGCTTCGTCGAACAGGTGAGCCGGTTGATTGCCGCCATGCTCACTGTAGTGTTTCCATGTTGGCTGAACAACGAGGCGCTCAGCTATCAGACCAGGTAGGTCAGGGTACGGCCAAGTCCAAGTTTTGACGACGTCAATGCTATCAATCTCCGACTGCAAGGCAGCAGTGGCCGCGGACTCCAGTCCTGCGTCTTGAAGCGCCTTCTGAATCGCTTGCAGCATCAGTTGCAGCGGCTCGATGGCGTTCTCGATCTTCTTTGAGCGGTTCACGACGTCGCCGACACCGATGACCACAGGCGTGGTCGGAGGAGGTGCCATGGTGTTGTCGATGCGGCTGCGGATCGAGCACTGATGGGCACGGTTCCTTCAAGTTCAACTGTCAACGGTGGATGGTCCCAGGGAATATAGAGGAGATAACCTCGGCACCAGACACGATCATTTTGATGGGACAGAAGGACTAGCTAGGAACATGAATGATCAAGATGGGGGTGAGATTCACGAAGCGGAGTTGGAGATGCCTCGGTCAGACCAGCCGCGAGCGCAAAGAAACCATAACTTGCTGTTCGTCTGAGCTCTATTGTGAGCATGCCTATCGTCTTTGCCGGATGCAGAGCGATACGGATGCGTTCTGGAGATTTCCGACGTGTCACCAGATCTTCTACATCTTCGCTAGCGAGACCTCTGCTCTCCCAAGACATCCATCGGCCTTTGGGTTTGAAGAAAGCCATTGCGGACGTGATGTATCAACTAGTCCGCATACCCTCCTTCCGTCAACAATCCGCTACATACAATCCACCTATGTACAACCCCAAACCCCAAACCACTTACCACTACCCAACAAGCGCCGCCTTCCCCCCGCCAAACTTGCCCTGCGGCCCATCCAGATGCGCATCCAACACCGCGCACCTGCCCCCCTTCACCGCCTCGATAGCCTGCGGCAGCAGCCTCTTCAGCTCATCCACCGTCCCGGCGTGCGCGGCCCAACACTCGCCGCCGCTCGCGGCCTTGGCGATACCGCTGTAGTCCGGCGTGGGCGCGAAGGAGATGTTGAGCGCCTTGTTGTCGACCTTGGAGCCCTCGCCGTCCGGGTGCACGAGCAGCATGGATTTGCGCGGGGCGTTCCAACCTAAAAGCGCACGATCATTACGTTAGCGGGAGGCTTGGATGGTAAAGTGAACGGCCGGCATATGTTTGCTTACCCTGGTTATTCAGCACAATCACCAGCACGGGAATCCCATACCGCTGCGCAATCCAATACACGGACCCGGGCACCGAGAACAAGAACGTCCCATCCCCGACAATCTGACACACGAATTTCCCCTTATTGCTCCCGCCGTGCTCGGAGTCGGTAGCAAGTTTAATCCCCAGCGCGCCGCCCCCGGACCAACCCAGTCCGCCGCCGCCGCAGTTGATCCACGACCCCGGGATCGTGGCCTGGATCTGGTCGGCGACAAAGGCCGTGTTGGTCACGGCTTCGATGGCCCAGATGGTGTCGGGCGGGCACTGCTTGCGGACTTGCGAGACGAGGTAGGAGCAGCCGAAGGTGCCGTCGTCGGAGGCGGTTTGGGCTTGGGCGGCTATGGTTTCCAGCCGCTGTTTGTGCGACTTCTGCAGGTCCGACCACCGCGTCTCGAAGGTCTGGCTGCTGAGGCGGTCGTGCATGGTGGCTTTGATGTGGCCCGTGATCTGGGAGATGGCGGTTTCGGCGTCGGCTTTGTAGCGCGCGATGGCGTTGACGTAAAAGACGGGCATTTGCTGCTTGAGCGGGTCGACATCGATGTGGAAGATCTTGGCGGCGGAGTTGGGTTTGCATTGGGTGGGGATCCAGGGGACGTCGACGTCGAGGAGGAGGATGACGTCGGCGGTGCGGATCGACTCCTCGACGCCGTAGCGGAGGCCGAGCCAGGCCGGGTGGTCGGCGGGGAAGCACATGTCGCTGCCGCCCGTGTCCAGCACCCGCAGGCCCTTGATGGTGGAGGCGAGGTCGACGAGGGCGTCGACCGCCGCGTGGTTGCGCCCGCTGTAGCCCGTGATGAGCAGCGGCTGCTCGGCATTGACGAGCGCGTCGGAGACGAGCTGGAGCTGCTTGGCCGTCAACGCCCCAAGTTCCGCAGGCGTCCACACCGCCTGATCGATCTTGTACGGGTCAATCTCCTCTTCCATCGCCTCCCTCGCCCCGACCAGGTACACGGGCCCCCGCGGCTCGCTCGTAGCGAAGCTCAACGCCCGGTTCACCAACTGCTTCACATTCCGGCCCCTCTTGATCTCCCCCGTATACCGACAGTACTGCGCCACAATCGCCTTCTGATCGGGGATATCCTGGATCCAATGGATGTACTCCGTCCTGCTGCCTCTGTACTCCCCCTCAATCGTATACGGACTCAGCCCGGCGAAGATCAGCACCGGCGCCCGGCCACAACTGGCATTGTGCACCGCGGCTCCCAATCCTTGTGTGCCGACATCGACGTGGATGATAACGGCTTGCGGCTTGTTCGTCAAGCGCGCGTAGCCGTCGGCCATGGACAGGGCGACCATCTCATTGGGACAGGTGATGATGCGGGGGAATTCGCCGTGCTTTTCGTTTTGGCCTTTAACGATGGCCTCCATGATGCTGGGGTGGTCGGAGCCCAGGTTGACGAAGCAGTGGGTCACGCCGGCCTAGGCTGCTGTTAGGCGGTTGCTTGGGGAGAGATGGGGGCGCGAAGGGGGGTCAGAGGTCAGAGGGTCGACGTACCTCCCATAGCGCCTCAAAGAAGGCAAAGGATGCTGTGTACATCTTTGCGGGACTGTGCTGCTGTTTCGAAGCTCGCGCATATACCACACGTCCAGGGACTACCGATCCAGGGACTTTTCCGCTCTGGCGAGTCGAGGAGGTAGGTGGCTGAGGAGGAGACAGGGAGGGTACAGCGAAGAGGGCAAGAAGGGCAACCGTGAAGAGAGAGAGGGAGTATGAGGTATGAAAGCTCGAGTGAAGCAGGCGACTGCGACTACGACCAGGAAGCAGTACTTAGGATTGCGGAAATGCCACCTTCAGCTCCTCCAGGCTTACCGGGCTAGTCAATCTACAGCACCGTGTGGTCTTCCGTCGTCGCTGGACGGCATTTGCTGTCGGTGTTTGGGAGGCTGGTCATCCATCTCCCTCCGAGTTGCTCGCCGTCTTGCCGTCGCCCGTGCCCCTCACTTTCGTTTCGCCGGGCCCCACCGTCCACGTGCGGCGGCCGCGGTGGTGACGGAACGTGATACGGACGTTCCGCGGAGGTGATTCCGCACCAGAAAAGGGCAGACCAGCGAGCGCCTTCCGAGTTCGGCCTCGGGCCATGACGCTGTGTCACGTGGATCAACGTTGTTCCAGCAGTATGAAAATGAAACGAATCGAGTACACCCTCCTGCCAAGTGACGTGGTCTGGCGTACCCGGTCGCGGGTGTCAATTTCACACAAACTTTGTATATGCCTCCCGTGATCCGCAGGCTTGCGGACACTAGAAAAGCCCACCCGTCGTGGTAATACGATGTACTGCTGCGTGGTTCTAGCATGTCTCCAAGTTGCTCTATTTAGGAACCCCGCATACGGCTGGCTTTTCGAAAGCAGCCGCTCAAATATACAGTCACCCCCATCACCCCTCATGCTCCCTCCCCACCCCCTCCCTCGCCCTCGCCTCCCGCATCTTCTCCACATGCTCATGCCGAATACACCACGCACTCCAGCAAACCCCGACCCCACTCGCCACCAACGTGATCCAATACGCGCTCCCATAACACGCCCGGCCCTCCCGACACAACACCTCCCCACCCCCCTTCCCATCCCCCTCGAAATACGAATGCCCGTCCAATATCCTCCCGTACGCCAGATTGAACACATTCCCTGATACGACGGGCGCCATGGTCATGGCGCCCCAGTTGATCCCCATCCCGCTCGGCCCGAAGGCGTCGGCGACGAGGGCCGGGTAGACGCCGAAGAGGGCGCCGTAGGCTAGGCCGGTAAGCCCCGAGAGCCAGAAGAGTTGGTTGGGGTTCTCCAGGACCAGGGCCACGATCTGCGCGGCGGCGAAGAGGCAGGCGGAGGCTACGAGGGTCCAGAAGCGGGAGGCGTGGTGGTGGATGAGCCAGTCGCTGCCGATGCCCGAGGCCAGACGGCCGAGGAAGGAGCAGAAGGAGAGGATGGAGACGTGGTAGAGCTGGCGCTTCTGGATGAAGTCGTGGGAGGCGGTGTCGTCGTAGTGGTGCCAGAGGGCGCGGGCGTTGTTGCCGATGTTGTTGATGGTCATGAGGCCGACGCCGCAGAGGAGGCCGAGCATGATGAAGAGCTGCCAGAATTTGGGGGTTTTGAGCAGGCGGAAGCCGGTGATTTCTGGTTTGTGATGGGGGTGGTTAGCGGCGTGCTTGGGCTCGGTATCGTCGATGTCGGCAGCAGCGACGTTGTCGCCCGGGGTAATGGTGCCGGAGGAGACGAGGGAGGTTTCTTCTTCGGGCGTGCCTGGGCACAGCTTGTCAGACAGAGTTGTGTGATTGTGCTGGTTGGGCGTGTCCCTTGGTACTCACCTGTCTCGCCCATGCTGCCCTTACTGCTATGTCTGCTATGACTGCTCGCCCTCCGCAACCGATTACTATCTCTCCTCGCCACCCCCGGTCTCTCATCCGTGGGTACAGCCTGGTAAGGCGAGCTGGCATGCACAATCTGCAAGAAGAACATGCCCACAAACACCATGGCCGTCGTGCCGCACGCCAGCAGCAGCAGATAGCCCGACGTATCGTCCGGAAAGGCAAACGCCGACACCATCGTGTAGAAGAACGCACTCAGCCCAAAAGCACTCAGTGGGAATGCGGTCGCCGTCCCTCTGTGCTTGGGCCAATTCGTCGCGCTGACTTTAATCGCCGCGCTGAACGCCGTGCAGCTCCCCATGCCCGTCAACAGAGCGAAGAAGCACAGCGCCGGTACCCCCAAACTACCCGGCCCATTGGTATAGGCACTGCGTAAAGGGAAGTACCCGCACGCCAACGATATCACGCCCGCCATCACGCCCCACCGCGGCCCCTTTGCGTCGATCAGGATGCCGCCGGGGATGCCCATGGCGTACATGCCGATGTTGCCGAAGTTACCGATCAAGTTGCTCTGCGTCGCCGACAGATTCAGGCGCTCGGCGAACTGGGGCGCCCATGCTGAGTAGGCGTAATTGGTGCCGGCGCTCAGGGCTATGGCCGTCGCGGCGATGACGGAGATGATGCGGGTTTTGCGATGGGTTTGCTCGATGTTGGGGGCTGGTTGCCGCATGGTGGGCGGGGGTGAGGGTTGACGGGGTGAGGGCGAGCGGTTCTATCGTCGCAGAGGCGTCATAGGGTGGTGTGAGGTCCACGGTGGGGATGCTGCGTCGGAGGTGACTGGCGATTGAGCTGCGAGGTGGTGGATTGGTCTCAAGGGGGTATAGCAGCCAGCGATCGAAGGCTCACGAGTCGCAGATTCTAGGCGGATAAGGGCGACAGTCAATGCCTCCTGGTCATCACATTGTGGAGGAGTGGAACTGTGGAACGGGCGCCGAACTGCCTATCTCGGCGGCCACGAATCGCCCACGACATCGCTCGGTCGCTCCCACGTATCTCGGAAGTCGGCAAGCGGCACTCACTCCGCCGGACAAGCAGATGCCGAGCCCGAGAGCTGGTCAACGACGTCAAGGCACGTGCTTCCCGCGCCTCGCCTTCCAGGCCTCCACCAGTGACCAGAAAGCGCAACATGAACTGATCCTCACTTCCATCAACGCATCGCCACCCGTCCCAAAAGGGAAAGCTAACATCATGGGCGCCCTTCTCTCCATCCCGCTGCTGGCGGTCCCAAGCATCGGAAGTGTACGTCCTCCACGACCCCTCCACCTTCGCCGGCGCATACCATAACATACGCTACCATACTGACCATCCATCCACCCCCAGCTCCTCACATTCGGCGCATCATGCTGCGGCGCCGCCACCTGCAGCGCCGCCTTCTCCTCCTGCGGCAACTGCGGCAACAGCATCATGACCCGCATCGCCTACGCCCTCATCCTCCTCCTCAACTCCCTCCTCTCCTGGCTCCTGCTCACCGAATGGGCCGTCAAGAAGCTGCAGGGTGTCCTCCTCGACTACGTGCAAGTCAGCTGTGCGGGGAATGCATGCTTCGGTTTCGCGGCGGTCCACCGTGTGAACTTCGCGCTGGGGATGCTGCACTTTTTGTTGGCCATCATGCTGCTGGGGGTGAATAACAGCAAGGATAAGAGAGCACCGATCCAGAATGGCTTTTGGGGACCCAAGGTTATTGCGTGGTTGGGCTTGATTGTGGTTAGTTTCTTGATTCCGAACCGGTTTTTTGAGATTTGGGGGAATTATGTGGCGCTTGTGGGCGCTGTGCTGTTCCTCTTACTCGGACTGGTGTTGCTCGTGGACCTGGCGCATACCTTTGCCGAGTTCTGCATTGAGAAGATTGAGGACTCGGACTCGGGACTATGGCGCGGCGTGCTGATTGGCAGCACGATGGGCATGTACCTGGGCAGCATCGCCATGACAGTCGTCATGTACATCTTCTTCGCGCACTCCGGGTGCTCGATGAACCAGGCCGCCATTACCGTAAGAAACACCCCCACCACCACCCAGAACGCCAACCACAACGCACTGCTAACAAACTCCACCAGGTCAACCTCATCCTCCTCCTCACCATCAGCGTCATCTCCATCCACCCCGACATCCAAGCCTCGAACCCCCGCGCCGGCCTCGCCCAGGCCGCCACCGTCTCCGTCTACTGCACCTACCTCACCTTCTCCGCCGTCGCCATGGAGCCCGACGACCAGCACTGCAACCCGCTCGTGCGCGCCACCGGCACCCGCACCGCCAGCGTCATCATCGGCGCCGTCGTCACCTTCGTCACCTGCGCCTACACCACCACGCGCGCCGCCACCTACGGCCTCGCCATGGGCTCCACCAAACCCGCGGGCGCCGGCGGCTACTCCCCCGTCACCGACTCCACCGAGGAGGAGCTCGGCCACGGCCTCGTGGACACGCAGCCCGAGAGCCGGCGGGCGATGCGCCAGGAAGCTCTGCGTCGCGCCGTCGAGTCCGGCGCTCTGCCCGCTTCCGCTCTGATCGACGACACCGACCCGGACGACGACGATGACGACGACGCGCGCACCGGCGTGCACAAGAATGACGACGAGAAGAATGGCACGCAGTACAACTACGCCCTCTTCCACGTCATCTTCATGCTAGCAACGGCATGGATCGCCACACTACTGACGCAGAACGTGGGCGGCGACCACAATATCGCCAAGGGGGATTTCGTGCCGGTGGGGAGGACGTACTGGGCCAGCTGGGTCAAGATTGTGAGCGCGTGGGTGTGCTATGGGATTTTCGGGTGGACGTTGGGGGCGCCGGTGTTGATGCCGGATCGGTTTGATTTCTCGTAGGCTTTTCTTTTCCTTTGGAGAGGGGCTTGGTCACGGTGTGGTTGGTAGTTCGCTCGGTGTGGCGGCACGTATGCTTTGCAGACGTCACATGCTTCCAGCGCTTTTTGCCAGGGGATACAGGAGGTTCGTGCCCTCTGCCGTTAACAGGCGTTCTTCGTCTGATCGCATTATTGCGGCATTGCCGAAAGCGAAACCCCCAATCGCAATGATGACGTAATGGTTCCTTGTTCCCTTGCACATGTCGTATATACACAGCCCTTCGACTCTTCGAGCATCTGTTGTATTAATCACGTTGACTGTCCCAGCATCTAGGTGCCAACCCAACCAAACGCAACACACCCCAGCAGATATACAAACCATGACTTCGAAGCTCACCCCACTCAAAGACCTCCGAGTAGTGAAACACCAGATCCCCGCCCACGGCCTGATACCCAACACGTCCATCCAAAACAAACCTCTACTCATCTACCGCTCGGCTTTCCCCAGCGGCACTGGTGCTGCGCAGATCGAGAAGCATCTGGCGTCGGTGGGTGTTGTGACGCCGCAATGGCGGTACACGATGTATAGCACGTCGCATTTCCATAGTACGTCGCACGAGGTGCTTGCGATCGCGAGTGGGCAAGCGAGGTTGTGTTTCGGGCACGAGGAGAATCCGGGGTGTGTGGAGGTGGGGGTGGGGAGGGGGGATGTGGTGGTTGTGCCGGCGGGCGTGGCGCATCGGTTGGTGGAGGATGTTGAGGGGGGGTTTGAGATGGTACGTCGTCCCTCATCACCTGACTGACTGAACTCGGTGGTACTGTTTCTGGAGAGAAAAAAAAAGGTTGGAGGGTGGCGGGACGTGTGCACCGTATGTTACATTGTTGACTGGTGTGGGCAGGTGGGCTGTTATCCGAAGGGCAGTAGTTGGGATATGTGCTACGGGAAGAGTGGCGAGGAGGGCAAGATTGGGAACATTGAGGACTTGCGGTGGTTTCAAAGGGATCCGGTTTATGGGGATGAAGGGCCGGCGCTTGATGTGTAGGTAGGTGCTGATCACTACCCGGTTCTGGGATGTCTGGCACCTAATCGGACGACGGTGATCTGATCTGTTGAGCTTAGCAGCTTATACCTGAGGTTTAGACTGGTCTGATCTAATGGGTCGAGGGTACTGTGATCCGGACTTAGCTGGCCAATCCCTCTGATATCAATGGTTCTAGCAATTTCACTTCACCTGACCGCCGAGCCGGCGCCGGCTGCAGCGTGATAATCTCCTAACCCGGACGGCTGGCAAGGCATTAGCCGGACCAGAGATCCATTTGCCCTCATCCGTTGGCATCACTGAACACGGAGGAACGCTACAGTGCAGCGGTGGCCGAGCGCACGAGCTGTACAGAGTACGACCTACAATCAGTTTGTTTGCTACACCTCCTAGAGCGGTGCCCCCTGCGAGGTGGACGGACCTACCCCGCGGTATGGCCAAGATCATGGCACAAGGCTGGATACGAGTTGAGCGTGGTGGCTCTGCTGACTTTCGCGTCGCAGCCTTGCGAGATGCACTGTGCTTCGTCCGCTGACTGCGAACAAGTGAGCCACTCACTGGATGCATCCAGTCAAACCCGAGCGTATCCTGATGGTGACAATGGTCTGAACGCTGCAGAACCACAGTCCACGTTTGCTGGTTGCTACATGCGGACTCCGATTGCAGTGTCGAGTTGCACCGCAGCAAGATGGCAGATTCTGGCCAACCAGAACACTTTGTGTGCGCCACCGATGGGTTTGCAGACGCCACCAGGCTTCTATCCGGCCACAAGGCGTCTACACTCTGCAATGAGGAGAATATCGATAAGTCGGAAGTTATGTATTGGCTGGGAACCGGGACAAGGCGTTCGGACCCAAAGGCTGAGCTGAGCTGATCCCGGATGCCACAAGGCTGAGCCCAGAGCTCATGAACCTCTAGAACTCGTCTGGCCTTTCCGCTTCCCTTCTATTCCCTCTGCGCACAAAACTTGAGAGGGAAAGAGAGAGAGTGTGTGTTGTTACATCAACATGTATCGCATGAAATCCAAGCTTCTTGTCATGCTTAACGCTGTCATCTCTCCGTTGCTGGTTTCTCTCGTGCTTGCTGTAGCGTCGCCCGCTATGAACCAGCAGCGTGCACTCAGCACACCGAGCTATATGAGTACCACTGTATTCGGTCGCATGGCCTACCAGGGCTCTGCCGTCATCGGGGACTTCCTGTATCTTGACGGCGGGGAGATGAAATGGCTATCGGACGACGGAATCCGACATAATGACATTTGTGAGACCAAACACTTTTGTGCCCTGGACCATTGTCAGCAGCTGACTACGGTCGCTTGCAGTGAACGATACACTCTCCATCCCGCTGTCGACGTCGTGGACCAACTCGACCGTGCCCTTTGCCGCTACCAATCGCGGCGTCTACCCCGAACAGCCCTCCCTCAACTTCGAGAACCTCTGGCCGTCGAACGACAGCAGCAACTTTTACGTGTTCGGAGGCGAATTGAGCGGTTATAACGTCATGAACCCCCTGCAACCAGTGCAGCCTAGCCTGTGGCAGTTCACAGCAGATGGCAGTGGCGGCGGAAGCTGGAGCACAGCGAGCGCGGTAGACAACACGCACCAGTCACTGAACCAGCCAAGCCACGCATTGGCAACGAGCGGCAATGGTGTCGGGTACGCTTTGGGCGGCATGGTAACGTGTGGGACGTATGCCGATCCTGCTGGGTCTTGTGGTGTCGTTTTCACCCCGGTGCCTGGCTTGGTGGTGTTCAACATGAGCACGAACTCGTGGTCCAACATCTCTGCCAGTGGCGACAGTGGTTACAGCACCTATGGTACGGCCTTTCTAGGCAGTGCTCAGTTTGCCCCCAGCTTCGGCTCCCAAGGTGTGGTGTTGTTCGTTGGGGGCCAGACAAGCGATCGTGAAAGTGCAGCCATAACGAGCCCCAAGCGTCCATTCAGCCAGATCGGTATCTTCGACCCGAGTTCGCAGACCTTCCACACGCAGACCACTTCCGGCGACACCCCAGCTTATCGCGAGCACTTCTGTTCCGTCGGTGCGCAGGGTGATAACGGCACCTATGAGATCTTCATCTACGGCGGCGTGGCGGACGACTGGTATGTGGCGACACCGAGCAACGCCACGGCCAACGGCATGGACTAAATCTACGTCCTGTCACTACCCTCTTTCACCTGGTTCAAAGTGGATTATGCAGCTCAGCATAGCAGATATGGACACACTTGCCAGGTTGTGGGTAACCGTCAGCTGTTGAGTTTTGGCGGACACGATCAAACACGGATTAAAAGTATGGTGGAATTCAGCCAAAGCGATCCTTTCGAGCGTGGGCTGGGCATCTTCGACATGACGGAGATGACTTGGTCGAGCTCTTACGATGCCAATGCAGCAAAGTACCAGACCCCCGACGTGATCAAGAGCTCAATCGCTGCCAATGGATCGACGCCCACATCGTGGGACGACGAAGCATTGGCGCAGATATTCACTCCTACGAAAGAAAGCACCAGCGACGCCACGCAATCCAGCACCCCAAGTTCTTCAACGACGGCGACAACAAGCCCAACTCCGAAGCCCGTTTCTAGCATGTCGGCCGGCGCAATCGCTGGCATCGTCATCGGCGCTATTGCAGGTCTCGTCATCCTCGCCCTGCTCGCCTGGTTCCTGATTCGTCGACGCGGTCGCAACTCGCAGGCGCAGAAAGAGAAAGAGCCTGATCATTCAACATCTCCGCCAGAGATGGATGGACAAGGAACTGCGCACGAGGCTGACAGTCGCTCGTACATGAATGAGCTACCCTCGCAGCAGCAGGATCCTTTCGAGCTGGGCGGTGACCACCAACGAGGGACGAAGACGGAAGGTGGCGGATTGCAGGCTACCGAGCTACCTGCTGAGGTGCCATCGTAGTGAAAGAGACGTGAGCGAAGTGGAATGAATGCATTGAGACAGGAAGCGGGACACATCCTTCGCAGCCCGTCTCCTATTGCCAGGCAAGAGCCTTCGCCGTCCGGACGCTCTCGCTATGATCGTAAGACTGCTGGCCTTGAAGAGGACACAGCATGTGCCGTTATGGACAGCCGCACGCCTACGCATGAGCCAACAGCCACGCCCCATCAATGACCAGCGTGCTGCCCGTCACGTACTGGTTCACCGCAAAGTTCAGCACCGCCTGCGCATAGTCCCTCGGCCGCCCCGCCCTCCCAAACGGAATGCTCCACGGATCCGCCCTGAAGTGCGCCTTCTCCTTGCCCGCCTCGGCATCGATCGGCGTCATCTCGCTGGGGAAATAGCCAGGCGCGAGCGTGTTGACCCGCACCTCCAACCCCGGCCGCTTGAAGTCGACGGCCAGCTGCTCGGTCAGGCTAATAGCAGCGGCTTTGGAGGCGTTGTAACAGAACTGCCCGTTCTGCGACTCCTTGGTGATGCCGGAGATGGACGAGATGTTGAGGATGCTGCCCGCCTCCGGGTACCCAGCTGTGTCGCGAGCAGCGCAGAGGAGCGGCAAGAAAGCGGCCGAGACGAAGTAGGAGCTGGTCGCGTTGACTTTGAAGATCCAGTCCCAGTCCTCGATAGTCTGGCTGTCGAACATCGCTTTGCTGATTTCTTCGGCACTGCCCTTGGGCATGCCGCTGGAGCCGTAGTTGACGCCACTCACTCCCGCGTTGTTGACGAGCAAATTGACGTGTTTTTCCTTTTCGCTGATCTGCTTGGCGGCGGCCCGGATGCTGTCCTTGTCTGTGACGTCCATCTGCACGCCGATGATCGAGCCGCCCGAGGCGGAGTCCGTCGTCTCGGCATCCTTGAGCTTCTCCACGCGGCGACCTGTGATGTAGACTTTGGCGCCATTCGCCGCGAGCGCCTTGGCTGTGATGAGGCCGAGACCAGTGCCGCCGCCAGTGACGACTGCCACCCAGCCTTTGATGTCGAAGAGCGATTGGACAGTGAGGTCCTTGAGGTCTGTCATGGTGGATTTGTCGTTTCGATGGAATGCAGCCTTGAGCAGACCTTGTTACCTCGTCGTGGGCTACTACTTGTACTAGTACTCGGCAAAATAGTCACGCACTTCAGAAGAAACTGTTAAGGTAGACGCTTGACCTGCCGTTGTCTGTTCAAGCTTCGCGAGGTCGCCGTGCCCATGCAACTCCGCCGGTGGAGGTGGAGTTGGCTGTCGGGAAGTGGAGGAGGGGAGGACGCCCATACCCGAAAGAGCCGCAACTTCCTAGTTCAGCGGCACTAATTCCCTAAACTCCGCTTCGTCATGTACGTGTACCTTATTATCAACATGTGACCGGCCCACCACACCAACAATGCTCTCCACGCTCCGCCGCTCCCGCCGCACGCTCTGGCACATCGCCCTGCCCTCGCTCTGGGTCACCGCCAGCGCCATCTCCCTCAACGACAACCTCGTGGAAATCACCTCCGTGACGGGCGACTCCATGTCGCCCACCCTCTCCCCGGACCAAGACACCACGGGCCGCTCGGATTACATCGCGTGGAACAAGTGGGACGCGAGTGGTCATGTGCAGCGCGGCGATATCGTGTTCTTCGGCCTGCCGAATCGGCCGGAGGATACGGGGGTGAAGAGGGTGATTGGGGTGGAGGGGGATGTTGTGGTGTTGGATGCTAGACGGCGGCCGAAGAGTGGAAATGGGAATGCGAATGGTAACACCAATCCCACTGCTGGCTCGCACGATGTGCCCGAGAGCAAGAGCTGGGATGCCTGGAGCGGCCGCGCCAAAGTCCCCGAAGGGCATGTCTGGGTGGAAGGCGACAATTGGCGCAAGAGCAAAGACAGCAACTGGTACGGCCCGATTTCTCGGAGCTTGATATTGGGGAAAGCTATGGCGGTCGTGCTGCCGACGGAGAAGTTCGGCGCGAAGCCGTGGGAGGGGTTTGCGAGTGGGACGACGGTTGTGCGCGAGCGGGTGGATACGAGGACGGATTTGGAGGTGTTGGAGGCGATGGGGACGGCGACGTGAGAGGGAGAGTTGGGACGAACGCTCACAAATTGGGTCTGTGGGGGACTGATCGGGGCCTCTGGTGCCTGCCTGCCCGCCCGACTTAGATGCGGTAAACTCTGCTGGGGCCAAGTTGGAAAGGAAGGCTGGCTACGACGGTGTCACGGATCTGCATGCACACCGAAGGCGACAGCTACGAGGCTCGCGCCGCGGACCGCCGAGGCGCCATGTGTGGGCCTGATAAGTTGCACAATACGACGGAAAGCAGGCAAGCGGAGCACACGGTACGTCTTGCCTAGCCTACACTACTTCGCCCCCCCACAAACCCGCTCAATCTCCCGGCAAACAGCCTCGGTCACCTCCGTCGTCCCGGCCGACCCACCCATATCCCGCGTCCGCGTCTTCGGGTTCCCCGTCACGTTCTCAATGGCCTGCATGAACTGATCTGCAACCGCATCGAGCTCGCCTTTGCCCACCCACCGCACCATCTCGGCCGCGGACCAAAAGGCACCGATGGGGTTGGCGATGCCCTTGCCGGCGATGTCCGGAGCGGAGCCGTGGATGGGCTCGAACATGGAGGGGCAGGAGCGCGTGGGGTCGAGGTTGGAGGAGGGGGCGATGCCGATGGAGCCCGCGAGGGCGGCGGCGAGGTCGGAGAGGATGTCGGCGTGCACTGGAACCGGCGTGAGTCAGCCAAACGCAACCCTCCCTTCGAGACTTGTGTTCGGGACGGCTGCCTGAGCACGCCGAGGTGTGTGGAGGAAAGGATGGAAGGAAAGGAGAGGAAAGGGAAGAAACTCACAGTTCGTCGCAACAATGGTATCCAAACTCTCCGGCTTGTTCACCATGCGCACCGTCATGGCATCCACCAGCATCTTGTCAAACTCCACCACGCCCTCGTACTCCTTGGCGACGTCATAGAAGACTTTGTCCCACAGCACCATGCCGTGCCGCTGCGCATTACTCTTCGTCACCATGGTCAACTTCCTGCGCGGCCGGCTCTTGGCCGTCTCAAACGCAAAGCGCATGATGCGCTCAATGCCCACGCGCGTGAAGATGGCCACTTCGGTGGCGATGGCATTGGGCCCGTGGGCGTGCGTCGTGCCGCCCTGGCCGGCATACTCGCCCTCGCTGTTCTCGCGCACGATGACCCAGTCAAGCTCGGATGGAGTCTTCTGCAGCTGCGCCAGCGGGGCGGTCGTGCCCTTCAAGATCCTCGTCGGCCGGACGTTGACGTACTGGTTCATGGTGTTGCGGATGGGCAGGATCATGCTCCACAGGCTGATGTGGTCCGGGACGTCGGGCCAGCCGACGGCGCCGAAGTAGATGGCATCGTGCTTCTTGAGCTGCGCCTCCCAGTCGTCTTGCATGTACCAGCCGCGCTCCTTGTACGCTTTCGAGCTCCAGTCGAAGGTGGTGTACTCGAACTTGAAGGTGCCATTGGTGGCGGCGAGGGTGTCGAGGACTTGCTCGGCGGCTTCGGTGATGTCGACGCCAATGCCGTCGCCGGGGATGGCGGCGATTTTGTAGACGGTGGGGGAGGGCATGGTTGGGGTGGTGGGGTGCGTGGGGGGTTGAAGAGAGGAGAGGAGAGTGGAGTGTAATAGTGCGAACCTACCTGCGAACTGCTGGAGACTGTTGTGTATATATATATACATGCACTGCACTGCTTTTTGTTTGGCCTCTACTTCCATTTCGTCCCCACGACCCCGCTCATATCGTGGGCCGACATCGGCTGCGCTGTCACCTGCAGGCCAAGACTCAAGAGTGCCATGTCGTGCCCCGCCACGAGGCCCACGACCCACTGCGGCGGTCAGGGTCAGGCCCTCGGGACGGGACGGTGGGGGCCAGCAAGGCCAGGGTCCAATGTGACATGTGGCTAGACTACCATGTACCGACCCTCGTAACAATCAACGAAGTGACGTGCCTGTGTCTGCTATACACAATTACCTTACCAACCTCCGAGAACTTATTCCCTACTACTCCTACACAACGAACCCGCGACCATGGCCACCCAAGCATACCCCCCCGGCGGCACTTTCTTCGACACCGCCAAGCGCTCCTTCACAGCGGTGCCCGTCAACAAGAGCAAGGACAACGCCATCTCCACCACCGAGTTCCTCGAGGCCTCCGAGTCGCTGACGAAGCTGTTCGATGTGTTGGGGAGTGTGGCGTTTAAGCCGGTGGCGAGTGATATGACGGGCAATATTAAGGTATATACTCCTACAACCAGCTCTTGCGGGAATGGGAACGGGTCATGGGGGGGAGAGAGAGAGGGTGTGTGTGCGTGACGGGGGGCTGAATGTCGTTCACAGAAGATTCGCGACCGGCAACTATCCTCGCCCATCGACTCGGAGACGCTGCAAGATCTCGTGCTCAACGAGCTGAAGACGAAGAAGCACACCGCGACGGAAGGTCTAGTCTGGCTAGTACGGTTCGTCCAACCACCCCACTCCTTCCCTCCTCTCTCCACACAACAACAACAACAACAACAACAACAACGCACTAACACCCTCTGCCACCACCCCCCAGAGGCCTCGACTTCACCTCCCAAGCCCTGCGCAAGAACCTCTCCAACCCCAGCGAAGAGCTGTCCACCTCGTTCCGCGACGCCTACGGCAACACCCTCAAACCCCACCACAGCTTCATGATCAAGCCCCTCTTCTCCGCCGCCATGAGCGCGACGCCCTACCGGAAAGACTTCTATGCCAAGTTGGGCGATAATCAGGAGCGCGTGCAGAAGGAGCTGGGCGAGTGGCTGAGTGCATTGGAGGAGCGGGTGGGGATATTGAAGGAGTTTTTGGGGCGGAAGGAGTGTAAGTATTGATTGATACTGTTATTTGTTGAGGGGTGGCGGTACGGATGTAGTGCTGAGAGCGAAGCATCCAAGATACTGATATGTCGAGGATCGCCTGGCCGGATTGCCCATGTCCGTACGTGCCGGCTGTAGTAGCAGTCCCAAGCGCGACTCCGCTCCCCATACCGACCGGCACCTTGCAGAGCACCTGCACCTGGTGGAACCCGTTCGGATCGATCTGATATGGTACTCTGCCTGCCTGCCACGCCTACATGGAGGCAGCCAAGGAAGAGAGCGCTGTACTCGAGTGTTATCCAAGTACCCTCTGACCGCCGCACTAGCCGTCCGGCTCTGGTGCTCCACCATCATCCTAGTGCTTCTTGTAGTAGCAGCAGTGCTCCAGCCTCGTCTCCTTGCACGTCCCGTACCTGGCCTTAGCGAGTCTGGGACGCGCTCTCATCGCTGCCCGGATACGAGAGCTAAGAGCCGCGCGGAAGGCGGCATGCTCGGGACCATCATTCTGCCCGGTCAAACTAGCCAGTCTGAAGCTGACATCCGATAGCCTCAGCACGTGATGCAAAACGTTTGGTCTCGCGTCATCCTCGCCGTCGTCGTCAATGTGCCCACGGACCGGCCACACCCATCGAAACACTGCATCTACGCCATCACTCCACGGCGCCACGTCCCAAAACTCATGCCCGAGAACGAGCGTGAAGCTTTGCAAGTCTTCGCGTTCATGCACCAACACGTTGAACAGCAAGCGCCAAGAGCGCGGGCTGCATTCGGGACTCCAAGTCGTGCGTTTGGGGCTGTAGAACAGCACGATCTGCGGGATGCGGTACGCCTCGCGGCGATGGTCGTGCAGGAATGCCAGGAAGGCCTCCGATCCCGATATGAAATAGAAGACACGGTCGTATATTGGCTTGACCGCCAGCGCGAAGAACGTCTTGCTGACGCGGAGAGCCGTGGTGCAGATGTTCAACGGACCGCTGGCTTTGTTCCTCGTGCGCGCGCCTGCGACGATCTTTGGGGAGGTGTATGCGACGTACGTCGTGCGCTCCTGTGCCGAGCAAGCTGCCGTTCGGTATGAAGTCTGCCTCGACGTGAGCGCCGCAGCACGTACTGGTGGGCAGTCGTAGACGTCGATCCCGTCGCCATGGTACAGTGCCACCATGATCATCTCCAAAATAGGGCGTGGGAGGTCCATCAAGCTCTTCGGCTTTCTGTCGACCATTATCACCGTGCGCAGCCGACTGCCATCCGGCCCCTGGAGTATGTGCTCGGCATCTGCAGAGGATTCCGCGCAAAGGCGGCTTGCGGTAGCCTTGGATGAGTGGGAGTCACTAAGCAGCAGAGGCAGGGTGTGCATTGAGTGCATCGCCGGGAGTCCGAAGCTTTTGTCGCTGATGGAGGACTGCGCGAGGGCCACGTCTTCCCAGATAGCATCGCGAAGCTCGAGGCTATGGAACCTCAGGTGCTGGAAGTCCACGTTGTAGAAGCGCACACCGCGCAGCTTGACCTTGGAGAACGTGACATCCACTAGCGTGCAGTTGACGAAGACAACATCCTGCCACTCGCAGTCGACGAGGTTAACGTTCTTGTGCGTGCTGTCGTTGAAGGCCACATCGGTGAGCGTGGAGCGAAGGTATTTGATGCTGGAGGGTGCTCTGCTTTGGGTCGTCAGTGAGGGCAGGATCTTAGAAGACCACGAAACAGGCTCACCGGACTTCCTTCGCAACCCCTTTCTCGCCTTCATCGTCCGTCAGCGACCGCGTGCACGTCTTGCATAGTCCAAGTGCGTCAGCCAGGCTCTTCAGGGTAGCAAGAGCTTGTGCCATGGTTAGCACGTCTTCGTGACGTTCGAGTGATTGTTGACAGTGAACCGGCTTCGTAAGAGTTGTGTGTGAATGACGCGCGAAGTGGTGGCCAGTGCTAGCGGCGACGGCCGGATAAAGCTTCATTTTGGAGGCTTGGCATCGCAAGTGAGGTTCACGAGGCGCCGTCCGTACCTCACTACACCACCATTGATCGGGCATCTTCAGACTGGATCGAGGCATGCGTACAGGGTGAGGCATCCGTATCACGTTGGCTACTGTCAGTGGCCCTACGGACAATCCTTATAAGTCACGCAGCAGATCGTACGTGCCTCATGCGGAAGTCCTCAGGGCTCGCCGCCTTCCCTCGAACACTTCATACCGGTTCCGCCGCACTCGGCCGGACACGAGCACGCACATAGCGCCTCCGGTCGCTGGGAACGCACACCAGAGCCCGATGAATAAGGTAGTCATTACTGTAGTTACACTATACAAGCGATCGATGCACATTAAAATGACCGTCTGTCCCCTTTTGTGTGTGACCCTGTCCATGTCTTGCCATGCATATTCCATCCGATGCGCCAGAGCAATTGCACTCCCCACCCGCAAACCAACCTTACGCTCAAAGCGATGCTAGACAACAACCACAAAAGAGTGCGTGCGCACAGCACGTCCCACATCTACAGCAGCCCATTGAGCACCGCCTCGGTAGCACTGCCGATATACTGCCTCCTCGCATCCAGCGGCACGCCGAACCGCCGCTCCAACTCGACCTTGACGCCCCTCTTCGTCACATTCATCAAGTCCGCCGAGCGCAGAATGTCGCGGATCTCGGCCAGGATTGCATCGTCGTTCGGGAGCTGCAGATCCGCCATCTCCAGCTCCGAGCCGGAGTAGTTGCGATACATGCCACCATTGCCGTTGTCCGAGGCCGCGAGCGACATCCGGGAGCCGGCGTACTGGTTGTACTGGTGCTGTTGCATCGGCGGCACGCCCAGCTGGCTCATTGGTCTCGAGGGCGGGTAGACACCTCCGTACTCCGAAGCCGCCGGGTGGTAACTCTTGGTCGCGTAGCTAACGCCCGAGACCTCCGACCTCGTGTCGTCGCGCTGCGTCTGCGCCTCCCACAGCTCCGCCTGGTACTCCTCCCACTTCTTGCGCGGAATGCTCTCCGGGTCGAACTTGCCCTCGTCGCTCACGATGATCTGCTTGCCCTTCTCCCCGTTCACCATCCGCGTGTTGCCCCACGAGAAGTCGTCCATGTACCAGAAAGCGTACAGCGGCAGCGCGCAGGAGAAGACGGGCGTGGCGCACATGTAGATGATCATCCACCCTATCATCTCCCACTTCCGCCGCACCATGAAGATGATGGCTTGCAAGCCGTAGATAGCGCCGAGCAAGATGAACGCTGTGGTGGGCACGGTCGAGGGGTGCTGGACGACGATGACAACGAGGTACACGATGTAGGCCACGATGACGGGCTGCACGATCGTGGAGAGCAGGTCCAGGAAGACCACGAAGCGCATGCTGAAGCAGCAGAAGCCGCAAAGCTGCGATAGCGGGATGAGCTCCATGAGGTTGTGCACCGTACTGTTGATCCATCGGCGCCGCTGCGACATGAAGATGGACCAGCTGTCCGGAGCGATCGTCCAAGCCTGAGCGCGCATGATATACTTCGTCTTGTACGTCGGATGATACTTCAGCATCAGCGTGGTCAGGAACCTGTCTTCTCCGAGGTGCAGCAGGTTCTTCATATGGAGCGTATCGACGCGGACCTCGGAGTAGTCGCTGACGATTTCGCGGGACACGAACAGAGGCTTACCCGACTCGGCGGCGCGGATGCGATACATCGAAAAGCAGCCGGGCAAGCAGGTGACGGATCCGAAGAGCGATTCGAAGGCCTTAGTGAGGTTGTGGGAGATGTAGTATTCGTACACCTGCATCATGGTAACCATGGAGGACTTCGCGTTGGACAGAGCTGTCTCGCCACAACAGGCGATGAGCTTGGTGTCGTTGAGGAAGGCGGCGACGAAGCGAGTCGCACAGTCCGGAGCCACGACCGTGTCGGCATCGATCTGCAGTAGGAATTCGTAGAAGGTCGGGTTAACACCAATCACGTTTCTTATTTGGTGATGTAGCTCGAGCTCCATAGGCGTCATGGGGAGGTTGTAGTGTACGCGGTTGAGGAAGCGCATCAGCAGCATCTGGGAGTCACGCTTGCCACGGTTGCCGGGCCTGTCTGTGGTTAGCTGTTGTGATGCTTCAGCGCTTAGGGTGCTGTACTTACTTCGAGACCTCGGACGGTTTCCCGACCTTTACCACGACAATGAACGGAACGATGTGGCCTTGCACCTCGTAGAGCCCAGAGTAGACCTTGGCCATGTTGTGCTGCTTCAGGCCTTCACCGAGTGACTCAAAGCTCAACGGTTCCGGGTCAACGGTCTCCGGCACACCTAGAATATCCAACACGATTCTCGGAGTCGGCCTGTCGTTACCCTGCCCAATGATCATACCATCACAAATGATGAACAGTAGTTTGCGCTTGTCATCATACTTTAGCCTGGCCGCCGAATCGATGGCACGACGCAACGAATCCTCGTCTTCGGTGTAAGCCGGCACAGTGGCGATGATGAACTTATCCAGGTTCTCAGGAATGCTCTTCTTACCAAACTGCAGAGCCGCTAAGAACTTCACGCCAATGACCGTACACAGCAACAAGCTGATAGCGAGCAGGAGGTACTTAGCAAACAGACACTTAGTGCTGTTGCGCGTATCGAGATCGCCGACGTAGAACAAGTTGTCCATGCAGACTTGCATGCGGTCGCGAAGCCCAGCGTCGAGGTTCAGTGCTTCCCAGTACTTGGTGATGTCCTGACCGGAGCGTTGCTGGAAGAGATTGACGACATCCTGGTCCATGAAGTTGGAATTCGGTAGCACGTCGGGCTTCGTGTATCCGTCAGGGTACTGAGGCGTCCGGCCACCCGCGATGTAGTCGGTGAAGTCATAGACCTTCTTGTCGATGTATGCGAGTGACTCTTGCTTCCCTGCCAGCGTCTTGAGGTACTCCGCTGTCCAGCCCAGGTGACCCTTGTAGTAGTTGCCTTTCAAGGTGATCATCTGTTCTGTGAGCCAGTCAGGGCGCGAGTCGTTCGTTGCCCATCTGAAGTCATGGTACTGGGAGGCAGCATCAGTGATGCTGACCACCGACGTCTCGCCCGTGTAGTTATGACTCTGATAATTCAGCTGTACAGCCGGATCAATGCCAGATGCGTTGATTCCCTGACAGCGTGCCGAGACCTGCACAGGGAAAAGGTTGGTCGCGTCGGTGCCAGCGTACTTCTTCAACGCTGTCAACGGCACGATGTTCGGGTAGTGGGCGTCCGCAAAGAACTTATCCATCTTGAAGACCACGCCGCGGATGGCGACATAAGAATCCGCGCCATCCGTGCCGTCGTACGACGTCAATTCGGCGTTGCTGTAGACGTGTTGGGTTGGACAGATCAGTTTGGGGAAGCCGATCATGAAGAAGATGACGAACGCGCAAGACCACCAGATGATCATGTTGATAGCAAGCTTCTCCCGCCAAGCGAGCCGAACATCTTTCCGTGGGATGTGGCCGACGATTCTGATAACGAAGTCCGGGATCATCCAAGTCATCGCGTAGACTATTACAAGCCATCGCTTCCGGCTGCTGGAGATGGGGTGCTCCTCAACCTCCGTCATCTTGACCTCGTTACCCTTCTCAGCCATCTGCGAGCGCGTGTCCAGGTTACGGAACATGTCGCCTTCGCGAAACGCTGAAGCGCCAGCCTCGCTCTTCGTATCCGGATCCCGACTTCCAAAGTACCCTGCAGCCTTGTCGTCATGGTAGGAGCCAGGAGTGTGCAGCAGCGCAACCTTCGAGTCGCCAAATCCACGCTTGGCGTCTGCAGGCGTTTGTACACCCGAGTCACCTTGGTTGTCGTCTGAGTAGAAAGGCGCAGGTGCTGTCCCAAGGTCTGCCACCCGAGCGACTTGACGCCAGCACCGCTCACTGAGAAAGACACCCGTGCTTCCAATACGCGCCTCATTACTGGGCCAGCTCTTGTCCTCCAAGATCATCTCCGCCTTTTCTCTTTCGCTTCCAACGACCGAAACTTCGCCCTCGGCAGTGCCAAGGAACTCGCCAAATGGCATGAAGAGACTGAAATCGGCGTTCCTTAGGCGTTGGCTGATCTCAGCAATGCCGAGCGTTTGTATCTGCGTTCGCACACACTTGCTGTCAAACTGGTTCGCGATCCGGCGATCGTTCGGCTTCAGGCAGAAGACGAAATATGGGTTTGTGTTGGGCGCCGTAAGCGACTTGGTGATGTTGTCGAGCGAAGACAAGAATTGTGCGGCTGCACCTTGCTGTTGGTCCGCGGATGGCTTCACCGTTCGTGAGAAGCCCCTTACGCCCTCATCACTACTCCTGTCATCGTCCCGTTGTGCACCTAGTCTAGCCGGCCGCTCTCCCTTCCTGCGAGCCATGCTGGGCATGCGCGAAGGCTTCGAAGCGACCGAGGCCTGGGTGACCGCTGAGCGATCCTTGGGGTGTGTCACCTTATTCAGCGCCTCTTGACCGAACAGCTCGTTGACAAAGTCGCTATTGGACGTGCTCATTAGATTCATCAAATCACCCGAGATGACTTCGCCGTTGTCTTCCAGCAGGCCTTCCACGGGGTACTCCACCTCGCCAGCAAAGTGCTTGATGGTGAACGTTGCAGCCGTGTTGGTGGTCACGAAGTTGTTACCTGGCAACATGACCGTCGCACTGGCCACCTCGATGGCTGGATTCTTGTTCTCGAAACGTTTCCGGAAGGATTCCAGAAGCTGCATGTCGGTCTTGCCGCGCCTCATCTGATCGTCCAGAATGCTTAGCAGGCCATTGCCAGGCTTGAGCAGTCCCTTCACAGCATCGCCGTTGTCGAAGTAGCTTGTCGCTGGCACTTGCACCTCTTCCGTCTCCAGCAGGTCTGCCTTGCGCTCGAAAAACGATTGCAGGCAGAAGTGGTACAACGACTCAGTCGCGGCGTTGTTCAACAGCTGATCCAGTGTGCTTCCAGTCGAAGAGGTCTGCGCGAAACCCGGAAAGTCGACAAGGGAGATGGTGTTCGCGATTGCTTCGTCCACCGCGCAGAGTTTCTCGTTGATCCGCTCCATGATGAACGCCACCAGAAGCGAGTACAGTGTCCGTGCAAGCTCGTCTGCATTTTCTCGGGCACCCTTGGGGTCAAGCATGATGGTCACACGCTCGCGATAGAGGGTCTTGGACCGGTAGCCAAGCGACAGCTCCAGATCCCTCTCTCCGACACCCAAGAAGGCAGCGACCGTGGTCAAAACCTCCCTGTTCTTCACCACTGTGACCTCCTCGCCACCCTCATGTCCGTAGCCTCCGCTCTCATCCGCCGCTGGGGTAGTGGATTGTGTGGTGATGAACTCCAGCTGACCAATGTGAAGAATCGCCGCAAGCATCTCACACATGTGTGCAATCTCTTCTCTTGGGAACTCCAGCTTTCGCAACGCGGTCTTGAAGTGCTGAAAGCCTTCGGCATCGTTGACGCCAACCTTCAATTGCGAAGGGTGTCCAAGGTAGCGCCATCGCTTCGCAGCGCTGGTGAGCGAAGCCCTGTTTCCTGCACCCGATGTAAGGTGGTGATGACCGTCGTCCAAGCCCAAGTGTTCCTTCTCGGCAGGTGATGTGCCTGCTAGCAGGTAGTAGAGCACATGGAAGTTGCGCTCCCCTGGTGGCACAGAAGCCACCCTGCTCCTTTCAAGCCTGTGATCTAGAACTTTGCCGCCAATGAGCGTTGGGTGCATGGAAGCGGCAGTTTCGTACTGCAACTCGAAGAAGAGACCGGCCTTTGAGGCGGTCGGCGTAGTGACAGACTTGGTGGTGGTGAGTGTGTCGAATACGAATGCGGCGTACGAAAGCTTCATCGACAGTGGCGTGGACGAGAACGAAAGCAGGGTCGACAGGACATGTGCCCTCATCGTCGTCTTGCCCGCGCCCGTCTCTCCCAAGAACAGAGCAGCTTGATTCTCTTGCCGTGCACCCAGCCGTGT
Source organism: Oleoguttula mirabilis (assembly GCA_035135055.1). Classification (NCBI taxonomy): domain Eukaryota; kingdom Fungi; phylum Ascomycota; class Dothideomycetes; order Mycosphaerellales; family Teratosphaeriaceae; genus Oleoguttula; species Oleoguttula mirabilis. Next base: position 164,626 of record JAVFHQ010000050.1, on the reverse strand, counting down.
CCACATGCGCTCAGCGAGCTCCTCCGCAGCGCCCATGGCGCTTCCCTCCTTGCCGCCATTGGGGCCCTTGGCAGCGGAAGTGTATGTGTTGACACTGATGTATGCTTGGCTACTCAATGTAGTGATAGGCTGGTTGATGTGGTATCGGGAGGCGACATGGCTCGTTATACCGGTGTCCGATTGTGAATGAGCCGGCAAGGAGACCAGGTTGGCTGTCTGAGGGGCGGCCATGATGTTTGTGCTTAGCTGGCCTCACGGCCTTCTGTCGAGAGGAGACTGCAGCACTTGGGGGACCTCGTGAGGTGTCGACTGGCTGGTAAGATGCTGGTGCTGGTAGTCTACGCCAGGACGTGATGGCAGTGTGAATGCAGGCTTCGTGGCTGAGCCGCGCACTTTCCGTCTCGAATGCTGTATCCGAGCCAAGTCAAGCGAGTGCGTTCGGGAACTAGAGCGACAGACAGAAAGAACGAGCAGTAGTACAGCCGATAGATGGTGGGAGAACAACAGAACGGACGGTCGAAGTGTTTCCAACGTCCCGACTCCCCAGAGCCGTATCCGTGTCCGCAGGCTCGCAGCCTGCAGGTGACAAAATTGGCCAGGGGCCTCGCCACCAAAACGCTTCTCCTCGCTCTAGCTTTCCTTCGCCGCCTTCCGAAGTTCCGCAACGCAACGGGTTTCAGTGGGCCTTGGAAAGTTGAAAGTTGAGATCACGGATGGGTGTCACTATTTACATCCCAGTCGAAGGATCGTATACATACATACTGCTCTTGGCGTGAGCACGAGCAGACGACGTGCTCCTTCCTGGTCTGATCACAAGATTCGAAGTCCTACAATAAACACGAGGCCATGTGTTGTGCAGCACGACTGGGTTGCAACTTGCAGGCTGTGGCGCCACCGTAACGCCCGTAACGGTGGTAACTCTGGGGGGGAATCGGACGATCGTCCTAAAAGAGGCCCCAATCTTCCCGACCTCCCGTCCGGCGCCCGTGACCGGGTGCGACGCTATGTGTGGGCGAAAATACTCGGTGAATGGCGTATGTGCTTTTCAAGAACCGTCCACTGTCTAGCACGAGCCTCCTCCATCTCCACGGTCCGGACTCCATACATTCGGACCATGAGTGAGTGCCCAAGGCAGATCTGTTCACAGGGTCAAAGGTCGTATGTACAGACTACAGACCGAAGGGGAAGAACGCGTAATGTAGGCGTCCCAGATCAGCTCACATGCAGGCTCGCTATATGCCAGTAGTATGGTGAGGTACGTACTACAAAGGTCACTGAGAGCTTCAAACCCGTTGGTCCCAATGATAGGTGAGGCGAAAGCGGAAAGAGCATAAGAGGAGTGCGCGGAAGCCCAAAATAGCAAGGCCAGATCTCGCTGAGTTACCGAGTACGACCTTAGGGTCCTTAGCATGTGGCAAAACAAATAGTCATCGACCTGCAATGCCGAGGCAGCCGACAGAAAGTACGTTGAAAAATGAACTCGAGCGGATCGGCGCATTATTACCTAACATACTACCTGCCAATAACTTGTCGACGTCCCTATCTGGGCGCAATAACAACAAAAACCGCCATCCCTTCAAGGTTGTATATCTGCCACTGCTAGCTTGCTAGGTCGTCGTCAACGACGGTCGACCCTGAGCGCCACTGCCGAAAAAGCGCCATTCTTCCCAAACAAGCTAAAGGCCGCCCCACCAATTTGGCCACTCACGGCAGGAAACGAGGAGCTGCTCTCAGTTTCGCTGCTCCCTCGTCGTGAACAGCAACAGCCACCTTGCTCTTGTGTTCCAGCAACAGCGCCTTCTGAGGTGCATCTTACGGTCGTTCTTGTCATTCGCTTGTATTTCCTACAGCTCAAGTACGGTAACATTGGCGAGCCAACCACGCGAAGTCGATCAAACATCGACATCGACTGAGCACGCTCCCCGAGCCCTCCGTGGGCATTACTTGCATCTGTGGTCTTCAACATGGCGAACCGCAGCTCTCACTACTCCGTCCAGTCGAGGACCAACACAATGCACGCCGTCTCGCACAACATGTCAACTACGAGCTGTCTCAACGCCTGTCACTCGGCATACACTTCTTCCCTACCATTTCCACTAGAAGCCAGCACTAGCTTGGTGGTCAACACCTGGGCTACTGCGGCAAAGGGCGGTACGGTGGATGGAGAGCTTGCGAAAAGAGCGTGGGAGCACGCCAGAAGACGAGCCGAGGATGGGTGCATTGTGCTTGGGTATGCTTGAATCCTGGCAATACAGATGGAACCGTGATTGATCAGGACTGACGGCTTCATACAGGTCGCTACATCAGTCCACACCCTCTCTCCTCGCGCCCTTCGTTTCTGTCCTCCCTCTTGCCGTGCCGCAGGCCCTATACACAGCTCTGAACACGCTAAGGCCGTTCCTACATTGTGTCACGCCCGTCAACCCTTCACTTCCACGATACTCGGCCCTCTCGGCCGTCTTCACCCTGTCGCTCGCTGGCGACATCACTGGTGCCTCGCTGAGCCTGTCCACTTCTGGCATTGATACGCAGAACGGCCTGCTCAACGTACCGGCTGAGCAGGGCTACCGCGCATTCGACGTCTTCTACTACCTCCTGACGAGTGCTTCGTCGCAGCAGGAGCGCGAATATCTTGGTCTGAAGCAGCCAGCGCAGTATGCGCTGCTGAGGAAAAGCGAGACGTATGGCCCACCGTCGTACCTGCCAACTGCAGACGATGCGGCGGCCGCTGAGGACTTCCGGGACTCGCTGAAGGCGATTGGCATCAAGGGCAAGACGCTCCGAAGTCTATTGTCGGTGGTGGCGGCTCTGCTCCGACTGGGCGACGCAATAGGATTCCTGGTCGACGAAGAAGAGCTGGAGGCCACATGCGAGGAGGTTGGCGGTCTTCTGGACCTCGATCCGGAAGTCCTGCTCAGAAAGTGCGACACGCAGGACCGCGAGGTGCTCATCGCTGGCGTATACGAGGCGCTTGTAGATTGGGTCATTGTAAAGGCGAACGAAGCAATCAAGAGCGAGATGCACAACGTCAAGTCCATCGGGTCGAGTAGCGGTAGCGATGCAGGTGCAGCTACGCCACCAAGCAGCCAAGACGACGGAGATAGTGTGAGCATCACGGTCATCGAAGTGCCGGGTCAGGCTTTCGGCAAAGCTGCAGCGCTGAAGACCGTTTTCGACGATAGCACCGGCATAAACCAGGAGATGAGGGAGGACGGTGTGCCGTTCGTGCCAGCAGGGACTTCCGTCATCCGCGAGATGAAGGATGCAGTATCGCACAGCGAGCCGGATCTGGAAATCATGACTGGTGTATCTGGCAGGGAACGAGAAGTCGAGCTTGATCGCAGAGAAGGCGTGCTGGAGAAGATTGGATCGGACACGGAGTCGGACAGCTTTGTACGGCGGTTGCTGTACCCCATCGATGGCGATGGCATAGTGCTTGGTAAGACCGGCCGCTTCAGCCTCGCGCAAACGCTGGGCAGCAGCCGGGTCTGGTTTCATCTATGCCTACACCCGAGCGATGACCCACCGGCAAGCTTCACCAACCAGACTTCCCAGAACTTTTCGTGGTCTGCAGGGTCGGTCTCGAGCCAGATTCGCGGGTGGCGCCTGCCGGAATGGGCGAACCACAGAAACAAGCAGCTCGACTTCACGGCAGATTTCGATGTGGAGGAGTTCGTGGACCGCTATAGCCGCTTGGGATGCCAAGGCGGCCGAGAAGGCGTCGAAGCGTGGATTTTGGAGCGCGGCTGGAGCAATGGCGAGGTGATTATTGGCCATGAGCGCATCTGGATTCGCGAATCGGCCTGGTGGGAAGCAGAAAGTATGCTCGACATGAAGCCCGTTGAAGACGTGTCGCCAGCGGTCATGCTTGGTGGCATGGTTGGTGCGGCTGGCATGGAGAGCGGGTACTCTGTGCAGACCCCAGCAGGCTTGGACAATGGTTTTTTCGGCACGCAATACTACGACAACACGAGCCGAGACAACCTTCTGGCTCAGCAGGCGATGCCTATAGCGCCGAGTCGTATGGGCGCCCGGTCCCTCGCGCCTACCAAAGCCCAGACAATGCGCAGTGCCAGTGGTGGCGACTACGGACTGGGCCGCAAGGGTGACGATAAGTATCAAGACATTGTGTACGACGGAGAGATCGACGCTGAGCTCTTGGAGGGCAAGGAAGTGGTGGTCGAGAAGACCACCTTCGGCCGTCGCGCGTGGGTCTTTGCTGCGTACGCCGCAACGTTCTACATCCCGAACTTCCTACTCAACCACGTGGGCCGCATGAAGCGACCAGACGTGCGCCTTGCGTGGCGTGAGAAGGTCCTGCTGGTCATGTTGATTGCTCTGCTGAATGCTACTGTCGTCTTCTATATTGTCGCGTTCGGCAACATCCTCTGCCCGAACAAGAACAAAGCCTGGAACGCTAAGCAGGTGGCCTACCACACTGGCGACAATGACTTCTACGTGTCCTTCCGTGGAGGCGTGTACGATCTCACCAAGTTCTGGAAGCTCCAGCATTCCGATACCACCACCGATACGACGACGACGAATATGGAACCTTTCGCTGGTACTGATGTGAGCGAGTACATCGTCCCGCCTCTCACGATCGCTTGCCCGGGTTTGGTGACCAGCACGAGTGTAGAGCTGCAGAGCAATACTACGCTGCTTTATCCCTCGGCCGAGCATGTGTCTGGACCTACCTTACAATCTGATACCACTAGCGTGCTGAACAAGATTGACTGGTACACCACCGACCTTCTGCCGCGTATGAAGGAATACTACAAGGGTGCTTTGGTCGTCAAGAGGAGCGTCGTGAAGAACGAGGGCGAGAACGATAGCCACTATTGGTTCACCTTGGGCAATAAGATCTACGATCTGACAGACTACTTCTACACGCTCTCGCTGATGAACAACGTGGCTTCCTACAACTTCTTGGGTGACGACATTGCGGACCTGGTACAGGACAACCCGGGCTCAGACCTCACTGAGCTATGGAATTCCAAGCTTAACTACACGATGCGCACGAATGGTCTCAATTGCCTGAACAACATGTTCTATGTGGGCAAGATCGACTTTCGTGACACCGCAAAGTGCCAAGTCAACAACTATATCCTTCTGGCCTTTACCATCATCTTGTGCGCAACAATCTTGACCAAATTCTTGGCTGCTTTGCAACTGGGCGGCAAGGGCCGCCCAACTCAGCAGGACAAGTTTGTCATTTGCCAGGTCCCTGCTTACACGGAGGGCGAAGACTCGCTCCGCAAGGCTCTGGACTCGCTGACGGCTCTAGCATACGATAACAAGCGGAAGCTGATCTGTGTCATCTGCGACGGCATGATCGTTGGTGGTGGCAACGACCGCCCTACACCGAAGATCGTGCTGGATATCCTTGGCGTTGACCCGAAAGTTGATCCGCCTGCATTGCCGTTCAAGTCTCTTGGTGTTGAGAGTGAGCAACTGAATTACGGCAAAGTGTATTCCGGTCTCTACGAATTCGAGGGCAACGTTGTGCCGTACCTCGTGGTTGTCAAGGTCGGCAAGGAGTCCGAGCAAGTCAAGGCCAAGCCGGGCAACAGAGGAAAACGAGACTCGCAGATTCTGCTCATGAGTTTCTTGAACCGTGTCCACCATCGGTCTCCAATGAGTCCGCTCGAGCTGGAGATGTTCCATCAGGTCAACAACATTATCGGCGTGGATCCGGAGCTATACGAGTACCTTTTCCAGGTTGATGCTGATACGAAGGTCAGGGAGGACTCGCTCAACAGGCTTGTGGCGGCTTGTGTGAACGACGCCAAGATTGCTGGTATCTGCGGTGAAACGTCATTGGAGAACGAGGAGCACAGTTGGTGGACGATGATGCAGGTCTATGAGTACTACATCTCGCATAATTTGGCGAAGGCTTTCGAGAGTTTGTTTGCCAGTGTGACGTGTTTGCCTGGATGGTGAGTTGCTGCTTGTTTCGGTATCATCGATGGCGCGTACTGACAGGCGACAACAGTTTCTGCATGTATCGTCTCCGGACGGTAGACAAGGGCCGGCCGCTGATCATCTCGGACAAAGTCATTGCGGAGTATGCCGACAATGACATTGACACGCTGCACAAGAAGAACCTGCTCTCGCTCGGTGAGGATCGTTATTTGACGACTCTCATGACGAAGCACTTCCCGGCCATGTCCTACAAGTTCCTCTCGACCGCATACGCGCTCACGGAAGCACCCGCGGAGTGGAGTGTGCTGCTCTCTCAAAGACGTCGCTGGATCAACTCCACCATTCACAATCTGGCCGAACTGGTGTTCTTGAAGGATCTGTGTGGCTTCTGTTGCTTTAGCATGCGCTTCATCGTCTTCATCGACCTCTTCGGCACCATCATCCTACCGGCTACTTTCGCGTATCTGTGCTACCTAGTCTACAAGGTCGCTTCGGGAACTGGACAGTTCCCGTTGATTTCGATTATCATGATCGCCTGCGTCTACGGCTTACAGGCTCTGATCTTCATCATCAAGAGGCAGTGGCAGCATATCGGCTGGATGATTATCTATCTCCTTGGCTATCCGATACACTCTTTCATCCTACCGATCTACTCCTTCTGGAAGCAGGATGACTTTTCTTGGGGTAACACTCGTATCGTCATCGGCGAGAAGGGTCACAACAAGCTGGTTGCGACGGCTGACGAGGGCTTCGACCCGAGGAGCATCCCATTACAGCGGTGGGACGACTATGCGCTGGCGAACAACTTGCCCGGCCGTCGTGGCATGGCGCAGGAGAAGGAAGCCAGCGGCATGTATCAGGATGGCGGGTATGAGATGGACGACATGCACTCGATGTACTCGTCCGTCAAGCCGACGTCAACGATATTGACCGGCTTCCCGCAGCAGCACCAGCAGATGTACAGGACACCGCAATCCCCGGCACCGTACAATGCGATGAACCGGCAATCGACGTACTCGCATATGTCGCGGTATACAGACGCCCCGAATCAGACAGACCAGGCGCGGCTGATGTCTATGGGCGGCATGAGCGACCAGTACCAACAGCAGCAACATGGCAGCCCACGCCACCAGTCCCAGGATAACCTCACGGGCCTGCGATCACCGCCACAATACCAAGAGCGCGCCCGTTCGCCTTTGAATCAGCAGAATGGTGGCTACAGCCGCCCTGCCAGCACCAATAATTTGACCACTCTTTCCGGTTTCCAATCGCAAGGCCCGCCCAACGACACCATCTCCCAAGCAATCAGGGAGTGCCTCGGTGAAGTGGACATGGACTCCGTGACTAAGAAGCAGGTTAAGGCCCTGGTTGAAGCGAAGTTGCAGTGTCAGCTTGGGGGCGACAAGCGGGCGTTCTTGGATGCTCAGATTGACTTTGAGCTCGCGAATATGTGAAGCAAAATTTGTACATAATTATGGTCGGAGGGACAGCCGGTGCATCGGGAGGCGGCATGGGTACGGTGTTCCGTTGGCGTATAGGGAACGGGAAACGGAACGATGGGTATGGATTGGCGTAACGGACAAATGGGAAAAGGCTGATCTGGCATGAGGTCGCGCCCGCTCTTTGTAGGCTTGCTGAGTAATATGAACCACACCAGGACGGTCTTCTAGCAGAAGACTGTCTCCGTCCAGTCGTCCAGCCCGACAGGGTCATAGTCAACGGGTGAAATGAACGTAAGACACGGGTGGCGACGGCTAGCCTGGGGAAGAATGACTACGCTCTGTCCGGATGTTTTTACACCGCGACTTGCTTGGAGAGAACATGCTCCCCGATGTCCAGTGCTCCAAGCTGATAACGTACAGCTGGCAATTGACAATGCCCAAGCGTGAGAGTAAAACGGATTCGCTTGACCCGAGCCCGCGTATGTGGCGTTTGTGCTGTGGCCTCTGTGCTCCGAGACAGCAAGCCGCGTGTCGACAGCACGGGTAACCCTTTGCCTTTTTATATACATCGAGGTGTGCAATTGCTCGTAACCCGAAAGCGCTCTATCGCAGCCGTGCCTTGCCACTTTGGTATTGTCAAGTTCAGGATCGTGAGACACTCGCCGCACGATGGTCGTTACCTCCTTTCTGCTTCCTCAGACCCACAAGCTGCCCCAGCTCGGTCCAGAAGCCAACAGGTGGCGACGTGAAACTCTCCTCGTATGCATCAATGATTGGGCGCTCCCAGACAAGGTCGGCTTCGAGTGGGCTGACCAGCTTCGTCCGCTTGATCAGCTTCCAGCCGCCGTAGAGAATCGGTGCAAGTAGGAGCATGGTGTAGTAGGTGAAGAAGTTCGCTACGCTCCAGGGAAGGTAGGAGCTATAGCCGTAGCAGCAAACGACAGTGAACATGAAGACCAGCGAGATCCAGGCGCCATAAGGCTGGAACCAGCCGGTGTATGGGAGTGATCTGCGGTCGATACCCTGCGCCTTCACTGCGCGATAGAAGAACAAGTACGTGATTGTCATCACGATGTAGTTGATGACGCCTCCGGCCGTTACGAGGTTCACGAGCCAATTCAGCACAACGCTAGCGCCACTCGAAACTTCCAAGAACTAGAATGGAGTGTCAGCACTGTCTAATGCATGGCTCATGCTTTTCGGCGTGCTTACGCTCAAGAAGGGGAAGATCATGACGATGGCGAAGCAGTAGATAGGTACGCCTTGTCTGGTGCACTTTCTAAGAATCTTAGGAGCCCGGCCTTCGATTGCCAGGCCATAGAGGCTGCGCGTGGCGCAGTAGGTGTATGTGTTCCCGGCAGAGAAGATAGATGTTACCATCAGAGCGTTGACAACTACAGGAGCTCAAGTCAGCATGTTTTCAACCTCACTGTGCGAGGAGGTCAGACGTACTGTGCGGAAACACACTGATGCCTAGGTTGCTCATAGCGATAACATACGGCGAGGCAGCTGCGGTACCACCACCGCTCGAAGTTCCACTCAGAATGCCCACCAGGGTTGGGTCATTATACGGAATCACGATGCCCACACAAAGGGCACCCATGATGAAAAACAGCCCGAATCGCCAGTAGACCGTCTTGAAGGCGTTCTTGATATAGATTCTGGGACGCTTCGCTTCGGCAGCAACCATGGATATGTATTCTGGGCCAACGACAGTGAACGATGCGGACCACAAGGCGGCGAGGAAGCCTTCGAATTTGCCAAGCGGGCCAGTTGTAATGTGCTCGGCGAAGGCGCCGGGCTTGTTCCAATACCGAAATCCGTAGGCGTCGTGCTGAGGGTTGCCACCCACCATGGTGATGAACGTAAAGCTAAAGAGCATCACGATCAGGAAGACCTTGCCTCCAGAGAGCCTGAACACAGAGAGTCAGATCCTGTCTATATCTTAGATATTGGGTGTACCCGCCAGAACTCAGCCTCGCCATAGGCTTTCACTGCAAGCATGTTCAATGCCCTAGACAGAGTTAGCAATCCCGTTGTGTCTGGTTTTGGTGCATTGGCAGACGATCGATCTTCAGCACAGAGGCGCGATGGAAGGTGCTATGGCTAGCGATTCTTCTTCTCCGGCCAGTCGCTCTGGAGCATCGGGTCGCATTGGGCAGGCTTACGCATAGAGCACGATACAGGCGAGACACACGGCCCAAACCGGAATGTCATCTCTCCAGTAAGACAAGACCAGGTTCAGAGCACTGATCTCGAAAGGGATCAGCAGAGCTTCATAGATAAAGAAGTTCCATCCAGCCATGAAGCCGAAAGCGTCATCGACCCATTTGCCCGCCATACGGATGAAACCTCCGCTGACTGGCATCAGCACTGTCATCTCAGCTATGCAGTTGTTGACCAGGCCGAGCATGCAGCTATAGAAGAGATACGCCAGGAACAAGCTGCCTGGGCCGCCACGAGCAAGTCCAGTGCCGATGCTCACGAAGAGAGCAGTACCGATAGAGCCTCCAATCGCTATGAGTTGTATCTGACGGTTTCCCAGGCGGCGTTGCAGTTGGTCGACATTCTCGATCGTACCCTCTTGGGCGTCCCCGACGTCGTATGTCTCGCGAACCTTCTCGCTCCTGTCGAATAACCCCATGGTGTGCGGAAAGATAGTGTTGTCTGCGGCTGATGAGATGAGGTGAAAGAGGGCAGGAACCCCAGGAATGGTACTGCGAGCTTTGCATGGGTCGGATGACCGGTTACGCCGACGCCCAGCGGCCCAGGGCCCCAGGCCCAGCCTCGTGAGATCGACGGGAGCGTCTGCTCCACACCACCTGCAGATATCTCCCGAGTCCTGCTGCCTCTATGTGGCATAGACGCCGTGCGTTAACCACGCGACGGCTTCGACCAAGTCCGATGCAGCAGTCCTATGCAGCTTTGTCGCCTTTATTCGTGTCGCGCGGGTAGCGCATGGTGGGGTGAATCAGGGCGATCGGGTTCTCACCTTGCAGGACAAGGGGACGTTTGGCGCGGTTTTTGCTTCTGGGCTCACCTCAGCCGCTCAGTGAGCGCCATTGACGCCAAGGAAGTGAGGTTCCGTTATCGGTTGCCAGGGTCTGTTAGCATCGGAATGAACTGCCGCTTGTGGGACATGTCACATGTTCACCTTATTCACTTTCACCAACATACTTGAGCCTTGAAGAAATGTACCACCAGGCCACGACTTGCCAGGAGCGAGACGACCGGATGAAATGGCCAGGAGCATGGAACACTGTTTGGACTCAGTACTCAGTAGTAGTGAAGGGGGCCGTGGAACTTGCCAGGAGCCTTCCAGCGCACACGGCTCGAGCGGAGGAGAAACCCCACCGCCTGTGCTGGTGGCGCTCGAGTACAGAGTCCCGGACATTCCTATAGGGTCTTACTAGCCGTACTTTTCGACGATAAAGCAACGGAGGGCGCCTTTGCTTCTGCGGCGCAACGACGACTTCGAGGCGTGCTTTTTCTCGAGAGCGAGAGACATTCGAGAGATCGTGAACCTTAGCTCTTTGGCGATTGAACGCCTCTTCCAGAGTCGTCACTAAAAGAACCCACCTGCATTTGCCAGAGTTGGGTGTGTTATCTATGGCAACATTAGCCGAGGGCCGTCCGCATGAGTCAAAGCCAGAGCGTCGGGGACAAAAGCCTGAGCCGTAAAGAGTATGACTACCGTCATGGGCGATAGGTCCTCGCTACTGCGTCGAGGCACAATCGCATACCACTGCGCTTGCAACTATACAGTGAGTCACCAGAAGCACGAAAGAAAAGCATTGCTTAAGTGGGTCAGCGATGGGAAGGGTTGTACCTCTGTGTGTACCTCACCCATCGCAGCTGGATGACAGCTCTGCTGAAGTATATCTAGTGCTGAAGTCCATCTTCCGCCTTATACGCGTTAAGCACACCGAATGCCCGGTCGATTCGCCACGCTAAAGGCCGAGTGACTCCCGTCCAGACAGACTCTAGACAATAGTAAGGTCGCTCTCGCCGAAGCCCATCGCGGAGATGCGCTACGAATCCTTCGTGAGCGTCTTGAACTTGGATTTCGTGAACTTCACGATGTTGGCGCTGATCTTGCCCCCAGTGAGCTTCTTCTTACCCTCAAAGACGGTGACTGACACCTTCTTCTCGCCATCCTTGTCGACGTAGGTACCGCCGCTGGAGAACCGGTCAGCTTCCGACGTACTCAGTCCGACTCCCTTATGGAATGTAAGGTCTGCTTACTTGTACTCGACACCTGTAGCACGCCCAGCGAGGTCCGTTTCGTTCTCGATGGCGGCGAGATGGCATCCTCATGCTTCTCCCTGTACTTGTTGTCTGCTTGGTCTCCCTTCCACTTGAGGCTGATCTTCCTGCCGGAGCTCAACATGATTCTTGAGCTGTTCGGCAATGTCAGCAAGCTCTCCGGCAATGACCAACGCTGTCTACAACTGCGCGTTCTGCCTCCTTCGCACTACCAAGGCAAACTCGTGATGGAACTCGACGACCAATGCTTGCCAAGTCGGACCTTACTTACTGGTCGAGGGCGAAGTATCGGGTTCGGAGAGTCGGCTCTGTGCTAATGGGTCTGCTGCATACTTCGTTGGGTATCGAAAGTAGGATGGCGGTGACGTGGTGGTTGTTTGGTTTTGATCATGGAAGTTGTGCATCAGCCAGGCTTTGAAAGGTTGCAAAAAAGCGGCGTGGTGATTGAGTCGTTTGCAGGGTTTTACTCGGCATTCACATACCGAGTTCGAGCTGTCCGCAGTTGTATGTGAATGCTCTCTCGTCCCAATCTGGACGCCGCAAACACGCCACCAGCCTCGACAAGCGGCACTCTGCTTGAGCGGAGGTATCTCTTCAACAGTCTTCTGGCGTTTGTACTCACGGAGTACGGTTCTCCAAGACTTCACCTTGGAACTTCCAGTCCACAGAGCGATACGGATCAACATGGTTCACGTTCTCCCGTCTATTCTGCGGCAGAAGCGATGGCCCGAGTCGTCGGTCAGAGCGCCGGATGTTGAGGGAGACGAACCCTTACAAGAAGAGCGAGCGCCGCACACAGACCTGAACTGCTTCTATCCTATGCGTATCGGCGAAGTACTCAAAAGCCGCTATCAGGTCACTGCTAAACTTGGCTGCGGTGGACGCTCTACAGTCTGGTTGGCCCGGGACTTGCGACAATGGCGGTGGAAGCCCTCCGAGTACGTAGCTATCAAAGTTACCGTGACCGGCGATGTGGAGGACAAGGAGGCCGGTGACTCCGAGTTGCAGAGGCTACAGCTCATTCTGAAAGCGAACAAGAAGCACCCCGGCCACGACTCTGTTAGGAACCTCCTTCGTCACTTCTACCTTACTGGGCCGGGTGGCAAGCACCTTTGTCTCGTCTTCGAGCCGTTGCGCGAGTCGTTGGGATCAATCAAGTACCACTGGACAACCCGCATGGTGACGGTATCGTTACTAAAGGTGGTGGCGGGTCTTGTACTCGATGGCCTGGACTACCTGCATACAGAGTGCCACATCATTCATTGCGGTAGGTGACACTGCCGTCCGCCCGACGTCCGCAAGACATCCACTAACGTTGCTGGCAGATCTTAGCGAGTCCAACATCATCTTCCGCTTCGCTGACAAGTCTCGCCGCGAGACTCTGGATCTGCACTCCCAAATTGAGCGGACGAACCCATTGTCGGTGAAACGGCTTCGCGACCGTACAATCTATATGCCGCATGATGCGTTCGGTCCCATCGTCTCACACCTTGGGGCGGCCGTTATTACCGACTTCGATGTCTCCGTCTCTGGAGAGGATGATGCGGACCGCATCCACGACATCCAGCCTCAAGGCTACACGGCGCCCGAAGTCATGCTGCGCGCTGGCTGGAGCTACAGCACAAATATCTGGAATTTCGGCGTCGTGCTCTGCGGCCTTGTAGAAGGGAAGCCGCTGTTCGACGACGCCGAGAGGGAGCATTGGAGGGACTTCTCCGAGCCGTTGAGCTTTGCACGCATGATTGCCTTTTTGGGGCCGCCACCAGCTGCTCTCCTTGAGCGCGCTGAGAGACTGAGCGAGTTCTACGATGAAGATGGGGCGTTCAGGCACGCAGAGCTTGTGCCAGAGGGTTGCTCATTCGAGGCCTTCTTTACGCGGGTTGAAGGCGAGGATAAGGAGGTCTTCATCGGTTTTGTGCGGCGGATGTTGAAATGGGCCCCGGACGAGAGGGCTGAAGCGAATGGTGGAGAGTGTTCGGAAGAACAGACATAACTAGGTAGGTGAATGATTATCTGACCTACATGGGCATGGGTCGGCTGCCGCAGCGTTTGCATTCGAGGCGCATAGGCGTTTGTATCTGTATGACGGACGCGGATGCACATTCCGACCCGTGGGCGTCTGCACGTCTACAACCTCTCTGCCCACTCGGGGGACCGACTAAGCGAGAGAATGCACTGACCAATAGTCTTCGATACCAGCGTCAGCATTCGTCCTTGCACGACTTCTCACGCACGTTTGAGGCTTGAGCCGCTCCGCCAACATGTTAAACCTCCACCCGTCGTTGACCATGACGACAGCGTGGAATCCATTGCGCGCAGCGCGCTTAACGCCCTCAAAACGCAGAGCCATAGAGCTATCCGCAGACGAGCTCTATGAGGAGGAGCGCAACCCAACTGTACCGCTAAAACACTACTACCCTATGCGCCTAGGCGAGGTGCTTCACGAGCGCTACCAAGTGGCTGCCAAGCTCGGTCACGGCGCCCGCTCCACTGTGTGGTTGGCAAGAGACCTCAACAGGTACCTGCTCGTCTCTCATCACTTCCATAGCCTCGCTGACAGATCTGCAGATGGAGCTGGCAAAGCCCACACTTCGTGGCACTGAAAGTCGCGGTCTCCGACTATGACGACAACAGCGAAAGTGCAATGCAACGGGAGCTAGCGACACTGAAGCACATCAAGAGCGCCAACCCGCAGCACGAGGGTTACGAGATCGTCAGGACATTGCTGGACTCCTTCACGCTTCCTGGGCCCTCGGGCGGGCACTTGTGCATGGTCTTACAGCCCCTACGCGAGTCCATCGCACGACTTCGCCACAGCTTCAAACAAGGCAGATTCCCTGCCGTGCTGCTCGCTATTTTGGCGGAGCCGCTGCTTTAGGGCCTGGACTACCTCCACCGCGCGTGCCACATCATCCACACCGATCTGAAAGCCGACAATATCATGATGTCGTTCCCGGAGGGCTCCGAGCAAGGAGTACTGCTTCGACATGAGATGTACGAGCGCACGAAACCTCTGCCGCAGAAGACGCTACCTGATCGTACAATCTACCTTCCGCACAACTACTTCGGGCCGCTGGATATAGCGGGAGGCATCGGTCGGCCGGTCATTACGGACTTTGACTTGGCCTTGCGATGCGATGAGGGCGAGATGTTCGAGCATGACATTCAGACGCGGGGGCTCAAGGCACCGGAGGTGTTGCTAGGGCTGCCGTGGGACCACAGCGCCGACATCTGGAGTCTCGCGGTCGTGTTTTGCGACCTTCTGGAAGGCCGCAGTCCCTTTCTTGAGGACAAAGCGGAGGTTTGTTCCCATGTCAAGTCCATGGCTCGGATGATCTCGTACCTGGGCATGCCGCCCACTAGCATGATCAACCGGGCTCGGAAGAAAACGGACCTCTTCAGCGCAGACGGAAACTTGGCTCACTTAGAAGAGGCTGGTCCGACGAGGACGCTGGAGACGTTCTTCGCCAATGTCGAAGCGGAGGAAAGGGAGCTGCTTGTGCCGTTTCTGATGCGCATGCTGAGGTGGGTGCCGCAGGAGCGGGCTACAGCGAAACAGTTGCTGGATGACCCGTTCCTCTCCTGCAACCGCCCGAGGCCAGCTTGACAAGGGCCAGAAAGGTTCGCCAAGCACACTCCCCGTGCAAAATAGACGCTAGACATGAAGAGGACGCCAGTTGGATCGGCCGGGCAGGTTGCGAGGAGCCACACGGAGACGTTGGCTCTTTAGGAGCGTGTCCTGAACAACAGCACACCAGCATGCGGCTGCTGGGCGCCAACGTCGCCATGAGCACCACGGGCGGGCCGCAGGCTGACACCAGCTGATAGACGTGCGATGTGCAGAGGAGGCAGAGGGACGGCTTTCAGATCTTCATACACAAGGACAGACGCTCCGCTCGCTCAATCAATCAATCAATCAATCAATCAAGCTGCTCGTTCACAAACAACCCGGCCATCCCCATGCCGGTGCCAATGCACATCGTCGTCAGCAAGACCTTGGCCTTCCGTCTCCGGCACTCGCTCAGCCCCGTGCAAATCTGCCGCGCGCCTGTGCAGCCCAGCGGATGGCCGAGGGCAATCGCGCCACCGCGCGGGTTCATCTTCGAGTAATCGAGCTTGAGGGTGTCACGGCAGTAGACGGCCATGGACGCAAAGGCCTCGTTCAACTCCACCACGTCGATGTCGTCGATGCTGAGGTTGTGCTTGGCCAGCAGCTTGGGCACGGCGAGGGTGGGGCCGATGCCCATGATGCGCGGCGCCAGGCCGGCGACGGTGGCGCCGACGAACTTGGCCAGGATGGGTTGGTTGAGCTCGAGGGCCTTGGAGCGCTTCATGAGCAGGATGGCGGCGGCGCCGTCGGTCACTTGGCTGCTGTTGCCGCCCGTGCTGCGGTCGCCGTAGTCCGGGAAGGCCGGGCGGATCTTGTTGAGGCCTTCGAAGGTGGTGCCGGGCCGGATGCCCTCGTCGCGGGTCAGGGTGACGTCCTTGCCGTCCTTCTTGACCGTGATGGGCGTGATTTCGTCATCGAACCAGCCGGACTTCTGGGCGGCCTCGGCGCGGCGGTAGGACTCGGCGGCGTAGAGGTCCTGCTGTTCGCGCGTGACGTTGAAGTCCTTGCCGACGTTTTCAGAGGTCTGGCCCATGGGTTGGAGGCAGTCGGCGGCGTCCTGAGAGCCGCTGTAGACGATGTCGTCGACGAAGGGGCGGGTGAGGCGGTCGCCGCCGGTGGACATGTGCTCGGCGCCCACGGCGACGCCGACCTCGATGCTGCCGGTGAGGATCTGGTTGGCGATGTCCTGCACGGCTTTGAGGCCCGAGGAGCAGAAGCGGTTGACGGAGGAGGCGGCGGTGGTGTTGGGGAAGCCGGCGGCGAGGCAGGCGGCGCGGACGTAGTAGGCGGCCTTTGAGTCGGAGACCTGGCACGTGGTATCAGCGCATTTGCCACCTGATGCATTGTTTTGGAGGTATGGCTCGTACGTTGCCCAAGCAGATATCCTCCACCATCTGCGGATCAATCCTGCTCTTCCTCACGACCTGCTCGAGGATCTTGAAGACCATGCCATCGAGCGGCGTGTCCTTGAAGCCGCCCTTGCCGGCTTTGCATAGCGGCGTGCGGATGGCGAGGGTGATGACGATGTCGTCGGGGTTCTTCTGCGTGCTGTGCCAGACCAATCACTCGTCAGCTTACACTCTCACTTCCACTCTGTTGCAGAACCGTTTGCCATGTGAAAGGTGAAATCTGGGGAAGAGGGAGCGGTTTGCGGGGAAGGACGAGGACGGCGTGGAGGAGGCGGCGTACATCTTGTCGAGCGGCTTCTGGCCAGGCGTGAACTGCGACACGATGGAGGAGAGGCGTTCGGCGGCCATTATTTAAGGATAATGGTGGGTATGTTGCTGTGGGTAAGAGCTGGTGTTCGATGGTGTGGATAAGGAACAGTCGTTGTAAGACAGCTGGTGAGGATTAGTAGGAGTGGAGCTCAGCACAGGCCGAGGCCAAGACTCAAGTCTCAAGAGCAGCCTCGGGTGCTCGGCTCACCAGCCTATGCGACTTGCCGGCCCTCGCTCGTGCCTGTCAGTGTCAGAGCTCAGAACCTCACGATCCCAAGTCGAGACGGTCACGGGTTTGGTTGGAGCCATCATACACGCGCGCAGGCATGCTTGATGGCTGGCATGTCCCGCCCTAGAGTGCGTATACCACATCCCGGGCACCCATGTCGGACCCGGGCATAGAGCACGAAGTCCTTCAACAACACAGTGTGCACACAAGTGCACGCATGGCCGGAGGCCACAACGAGGGTACTGTCTTGATCAGAAGATGAGAAGACGGATGTGGCATTGTTGCCATCGCCTTTGGTCAGGGAACCCAGTCGATCCTCCTGCTGCTGTTACTATAACAAGTACGGCTGAGGATTAGCGAGGACGAAAGGATGCAGACTTTGGCAATAGGCATCCCCAGTCCTGGTACACTGTGTGCGTCTACGAGAGCAAAACCGGCGCCACTCCCATGGAACTTCATATTTGACTTGCCCACTACCCTCCCTTTCCTCTTCCTTCTGAAACTCATACCTCATCACCGTAAAGGACTTCCGCGTTATCCCCCGACGTAGCAGACTCCTCGATTAAATGGCAGACGGATCAGGCGTGACGATACCGGCCGTGTCCGCTATATCCGACTCCTCAGCAGCCGCTGTTCAAAACATCACCGACGTGCACCAGCGCTATGCCGCGGAACGCGAGAAACGGCTGCGCCCAGATGGGCTGGCACAGTACATCGACGTGGCCCAGTCCGACCGCTTCCGGCACTACCAAGATGACCCCTGGGTCGATCACGCCGCTCTCAATGCCCAGGAAGCGCCACTGCAGGACGGCTCGCGCACCAAGATCCTCATCCTCGGCGCCGGGTGGTCGGGCCTGCTGTTCGCGGTGCGACTGCTCGAGGCCGGGGTCGGTGGCGCGGATATCCGCATTGTAGACTCGGCGGGTGGGTTCGGGGGCACGTGGTACTGGAATCGCTACCCGGGGCTTAATTGCGACATTGAGAGCTATATCTATATGCCGCTGCTTGAGGAGCTGGGCTACATGCCGCGGGACAAGTACGCCTTCGGTCCGGAGCTCCGAGAGCACGCGGATAGGATTGCTGACCATTACGGCTTGCGCGACAAGGCGGCGTTCAGAACGGAGGTCAAGGGTATGGACTGGGTTGAGTCTGAAAAGGTGTGGCGTGTTGCCATGGTCCAGAAGCGCGGCCCTGGCGATGATGAGAATTGCGACATCACTGTCCATGCCCAGTTCGTCTTCTCGGCCTCTGGCGTGTTGAACTACCCAAAGGTGCCCAAGTTTGCTGGCCTGGACGCGTATAAAGGTCACATCTTCCACACTTCGCGTTGGGACTACAACTACACCGGCGGCTCCCCTACCGAAGCCAGCCTCAACAACCTCAAGAACAAGCGCGTGGGGATCATCGGCACAGGCGCGACGGCCATCCAGTGCGTACCTCGTCTAGCCGAGTCGGCGAAGGAGCTATTCGTCTTCCAGCGCACCCCAGCCGCGGTGGATGTCCGCGGCAACCGACCTACCAATCCCGAGCAATGGGCCACGACCATAGCGGCGGGTGAAGGCTGGCAAGCCGCTCGGCGTTGGAACTTCCTGCAACATATATCAAACACCACCCCGCGCCCTGCCGTGGACATGGTGGACGACGGTTGGTCGCACGCGCCGTCCATCAGCGCGCTATTCGGCGCGCCCGGCAAAGGGATCTTGCAGACTCCGGAGGCCATCGGCGCACACGTCACAGCTTTGCATGCCCTCGACATGGAGCGCCAGGAGCGCATCCGCGCGCACGTCGACGTCGTGGTGGCAGACAAGGCTACGGCGGCGAAGCTGAAGGCGTGGTACCCGACTTGGTGCAAGCGGCCGACCTTCCACGACGAGTACCTGCCCACGTTCAACCGCCCCAATGTCACGCTAGTCGACACAGACGGCAAGGGCGTGGAGCGCTTGAGCGAGCACGGCGTCATCGCCAATGGCAAGGAGTACGAACTCGATTGTTTGATCCTCAGCACCGGCTTCCGCAGCCCTTTCGTCGGCCCTGCCGGCTTGGCAGGCATGGTCGTCAAAGGCCGTGACGGCCGGTCATTGGACGCCAAGTGGGCCGAGGGCGTGGCAACGCTGCACGGAGTCTGCAGCCACGACTTCCCCAACCTCTTCTGGCCGGGGCCATCGCAGGCTGCGCTCGACGGCAGTTACGCCCATTCGGCGGATCAGTTGGCCCGGCATGTGGCTTACATTGTCACGGAAGCGCTGAAGCGGGGTGGTGACGATGTCGTGGTCGAGGCGACAGCCGACGCCGAGGAAGCGTGGACGATGCAGATTGTCGCCCGAGCGGCTGGGTTCGCCGCGACGGCCGGGTGCACGCCGAGTTACTATAACGGCGAGGGGGCACTCGACCGGATTGCGAGTGATGCGGAGAGGCTGAAGGCTGCTAGGGGCGCGCCGTACGGTGACGGCTTCGAGAGCTATGTTAAGGTGATAGAGAGCTGGAGGCGGGAAGGTGGGATGGAAGGGCTGGTGCTTTCCTAGCTGGTATGTGTAGGCAGCGCAGGTCTGCTTCGGCAAGCCGTAACACGCCAGCAACTGGTTGTTCCACTGTGTCCTCTGTAGGGCCCGCTGCCATTGGGTACCGAGGCATCGTTGCTCGAAGCGTATCTTTTCGCCTTCTGTGAGGCTTGGTCAGTACTACAGTCGTGCCTGGCGGCAATGCCCTTTCCCCAATGGCCCTTGTCTTCCCTTTCACACATGTTGTGAACTGCAAGAGAGCACACCCTGAGTTGGTGACACGGGCAGGGTCAGAGCCAATTAGTCCAGATTATTTGCTGGGGCACAAGATGGCACGGCTAGAGAAGCAGTTGGTAAAGAATGAGAGCGGTAGTCGATAAGCGATTCAGGCAACGGCACGAGCAACTGGTGCATAGTCCTACACTGCTAGCTTTTGCGAACAACGCCACAGATCGTGTCAATGGCGCGGCTCGACTCGATCACGATCGTCCTGAACGGCGACTCCGTCGACCGTGTTCCAATGCTTGGGGCCCTTCACCCGCACACCCGTCAAGTCTTCCGACCGTCAAGTCTTACGACGGCCCGTGAAACCGTTTGTTCCAGATCTTGGGATCTCCCATCATGCTTCTCATACCTCAACGGGGTATCTTCACACATCAAGGTCCGCCTGGTCCGCTTGACTTGTTGAATAGGTGCCGACAGTGACTCGGCTACTTTACTTCTGATAAGCGCACACTGACTCCCCGCCTCATACATGATCCTGCTATGTTGCCTATCCTTGCGTGTCATCCTCGTCCCACCACCGGATCAGCTCGACGAAGTCCGGAAAGAAGGTCACAGTCCACAGGCCATCATCTTCGAAGCCTAGAGCCCTGAGCTTTAGCACGTCCTGGTCAGCCGCAGCGCTACGCTTTATCTCATCGGCATTTTCGGCAGTCTCGGTCAGGTCTGCATCGCCTTCACAACCCGCAATGGCGTGTATAGCGTGCGCCTCTCTCCCCACAAACGTCTCGTCCGTGAAGTCGAGGCCTGGCCAGCCTCGGAGCTGCTTCTTCAAGCGCTCTCTGCGCACCTGTTTACGGACGCCGAGATTGGCATGGTAATACGACATCAGCATCTCCGTAGCACGCTCGGGATCGCGCGCCATCAGCCTCTGTGCGGTTGCGAGTACCTTTTCCCCAGCACCTTTCTCGTTGCGTCGTTCGTACTCCGCCGCCTCGCGGAGAAAGCCTTGCAGCATTCCATGCCACTCGAAACTGATTTCATGCTTGTCCTGATCGACCTGCAGACCGGGCAGCTCTATGTCGTTGGCACGACCCTTGAGCATCACAATATGCGGTGGCAGGTCAGGACGGCCGCCAGCTCCCAACGCACCACCCAGGTACTCGGCCATGACCTCCCTCCACCGGTTGAACCTCGTCGTTTGCGCCGCCTGTGTGGGCAGGTTACGAGCGAGATAAGCTCGATCTTGTGTGAAGATGCATCGCTTCCTGTCCGTGGGATCGAAACGATCGAAGGACATGACCAGCATCAGACGTTCGGACCTGCCTGCCGTCACCAAGCTGCCGAGATCGTATTGGATAGATGTCATCTCGCGGTCTTGGATATACTTCTCCGCGAAGATCTTCGGGATCCAAGACCACCACAGCTTGCAGACGCGGCGGCCATCGTTCCAGAGATGGAGGGGATAAGCGTTGAAGTAGAAGATGCGGAGCCATAGCTCGACAGGAAGCTGAACGGCGGGCTTCTTGACACCTCTCTGGCCCACGGTATTCCGGCTTGGATTGCTCACACTAGGCTTGGGTTGGGACGCTGGCGGCTATGTGCGGATCGGTTTCAATCTGGCGCTTGAAGCGGACTGCTCGACATCGCTGTCGTCTGATACTTCCAGTGAGTCCCATTTAGAGTAGTCGATCCGCATGGCGACAGCACCGGCGTCTGAACTAGCCGACGAGGAGGCGCGGATCTGCAAAGCAGGCGATGCGAACGGACGCGGCCTCTCCAATTTGAGAGAGTTCCGTGAATTTCTCAGAGATGGTATGAGGATGGTTGTGTAGGCGAGGCTGTGAAGACCAGGCGGCAGGTGGTCTGTCGTGCCTGAGATTCGACAGCGTCTGCGGATAAACCCCGGTGCACCGCCACTGAGCACCAGCCACAGCGTCTGAATTAGTAAGGCACGAGAACACAGAAATTGTCTTCGGCTTGTGCAACACATCTCTCCCGTCCCTTCACTTCGCAAGTAGTAGGCCCAAAATCACCGTCACTGATATCAAAGATGGCAGACGCTCTATTAGTATGGCTGCGGCAGAGTCTGCCCAGCGAGATTGCAGACCTGACGGAGCCATACATCTCTAAACTTGAGCACGGCGACTATCAGAGCCTACTGGAGTCTGAGGAGGCGAAGACTCTGTTCGGTCACATCAACGACTCGACCACAGAACATCTCAAGCTCGATGAATTCCCAACCTGGTCCGATCTCCTCTTCCACCGTCTCGGCTCTTTACTAGCGGACCGCTCGAGACCAGAGAAAGGAGTCGTCTTCTTCTGCATTGGTTATGCGGCTCTCCTCGCATTCCTGCAGTCGAACGTTACAGGTCCACCTCTGCAATTCTCTTCTGCACATCATCTGCTGCCCAAGGATGTAGCGGAAAGCCCTGTGCGCACAGAAGCACTGCGAACTGCGCTGCTAGCGAGTCTGAGTCTCGACGGTATCGCGGCGTACAAGCTAACGCCGAACATCGAGCTATTATGTTTAGCCGATGTGGTGATGACAAGTCCGGCCATCATGAAGGGAATCGGGGCAGCTAGGTTGGCGAAAGTGCGGGTAGCCTTCATGCAACAGAGGCTACTCTCGGAGGTCTCGAGCACGTTGCAGGATGTCATATATGACGACTTGGGACTACTTGAAGCCCGTTTTGACCAGGTCGGTGAAGCCGCTGGAGTGGAATTTCTTCTGGAGCGGGCTACGATTCATATCCACCACGGGCTGGACAAGCTCGCTCGAGCAGACCTTGAGCGAGCGAAGCAGGAACGGCGCTTTGAATACGCTCTGACGGGTCTGTTGGGCAAGCGAACGAAGTTCCAGGAGAAAGATATCAGTCAGCTTGTCGTGCTTGCGAGGAGTGCTGTTGACGACGATGTCGGAGATGGAGAATCCGCGAATGGCACCTCAAGTACCGCGCAAGCGAGCACTGAGCCTGCACCTAGACCAGCGAAGCTCGATCTGAACGATGATACCCTGCTTGAGTCTATCTCGTTCTCGGAGAAGCCTGCGGACTCGGTGGTGCCTGAGAACGAAGTACCGCTCCCGCCGGGGTTGAAGAGTCTGGACCCGTCAAATCAACCGCAGCTTGATCCACTTGACTCCGTGTTACTGCTGTCGTTTGCGTCCTCTATCACAAACACTTCTCCACAGCATGGTCTTACAAGAGAGGAGACGCTACCGTATGCGATTCGCGTACTGGACGGAGGCAGCTCGAACTGGCAGGTCTACACACAGGCGTTGCTGGTTCGCAGCCGAATCGAGGGCTACAGGTCGCGAACGGTGGAACGTGGTTTGCTGCAACTACAGGCCCTCGTTGATCAAGTCATTGCAGATACTGCGACCGCTGAGCCTCTTACGAATGATGGCGATGGGGAGAGCTCGGTAGCTACATCCTTTCTGCCGAGACCCAAGGAATCGGAGAGCGCATCCGTCACCGAGCGCCTGCGGTACATCTTCCAGCTTGCGTCACCCACGCGCTGGGACCTGGAGGCTGAGCTCGCGGCCCGCTGGGTTCAGCTAGGCGGCTTGAGGTCGGCACTCGAGATCTACGAGCGATTGGAGATGTGGGCAGAGGCGGCGCTTTGTTGGGCAGCTACTGAACGGGAAGACAAGGCGAAGAACATGGTACGACGTCAGCTCTTCCATGCTACCAAAGGTGGCCTAGATGTGCCGGAGATTGATGTCGGCGAAGACGAGACTTGGGAAGGCCCGGAAAGATCACCGCCACCCCTAGATGCACCGCGCCTCTACAGCATTTTGGGCGACATCGATCAGGATGTACCCATGTACGAGAAAGCCTGGGAGGTATCGAACCAGCGCTACGCCCGCGCTCAGCGCTCCCTGGGTCGGATGTACTTCTCTGCCAAAGACTTTGTCAAGGCCGCCGAATCGTACAGCAAAAGTCTGAAAGTCAATCAGCTGAACCATGCCAGCTGGTTTGCGCTTGGTTGTGTTTTGCTGGAACTCGCACAGTTTGAGAAGGCAGTCGAAGCGTTCTCAAGGTGTGTGCAGCTGGAAGACACGGATGCGGAGGCGTGGAGTAATCTCGGCGCTGCCCTCCTAAGGACGGAGCCTAAACAAAGTGATACTACAGCTAGTGCGTCTGCAGATGCAGATTCTGATGACATCATTGCCGTCGAGTCGAAGCCAGATCCGCAAAGAAACCGCTACGATGCTCTGCAGGCGCTGAAGAGAGCTGCATCTCTCAAGCACGACTCGTACCGTATCTGGGAGAATGTGCTCACAATAGCAGCTTCACTGTCACCGCCAGACTACACCTCAATGCTTTCCGCGCAGAGGCGCATCATCGACCTCCGTGGATCCACTGATGGCGAGAAATGTGTCGATAAGCAGATCCTAGATATGCTAGCTCGGCATGTCATTGCTACTACGGACCAATTTGATCCATCGAAGCCTGGACTGGTGCGGATGTTCGTCAAGTTCATGGATGAAAGTGTGGTGCCGCTAATCACGGGGTCTGCCGACCTCTGGCAACTCGTCGGCAGACTGGCAATCTGGCGTAACAAGCCGTCATCCGCGCTTGAGGCAGAGGAAAAGGCATGGCGGGCTGTTACGTCACAGCCGGGATGGGAGACAGAGAATGAGCAGAGGTGGAACAGTGTGGTGGAGGCTACTGTACGCCTGTGTGATTCGTACGAAAGCTTAGGGCCGAAGCAGAGGACGGAAGGTATGGGTGCTGGCGAGCCAGTGGCGAAGGACTGGAACTTTAAGGCAAGAAGCGCTGTTAGGGGGATAATGGGCAAAGCAAAGAGTACGTGGGAGGATACCGAAGGGTGGGAGAGGTTACAAGAAACCATGCAGGGATTGAAGGCATAAGCCAAGGGATGCTTATGTATTGGCGTCGCACGCTCGCTGATGCTGCTAGTCGAGCAGCCATCAGGAAGCTACCTCCACGACCCTGGCGTCCTGGCCAAGCGGCATAGAAGCCGCACTGTTTACCGCCGCTGTCCCCTGAGCACTGCTGCAAGCCTCACCGAGGCTTCCGCCGCCACTGCCGACCCTCTGTTTTCTCTTCAGTGGCGATGATCCACACGCGGCTACCTATCCTCTATCCCGTACTTCAATCGGCACACTGGACATGTGCCCTTCTCCTTCAACCATGTCTTGATGCACTCAAAGTGGAACCAATGACCGCAGGGCATCGTGCTCACCATCGTGCCCGTCGCTACTTCTTCCATACAGATCGGGCAGTTGGCTCTGCCGTCATCACCCTTGTCCGTCGTGGTGACTTGCTTCGTGGGCAACGAGCTGATTGCGGCATCAGATGCAGCACGAGGACTTGGCGGAATGTCTGGGAACTCATCGTCGGAGAGGAAGTCGCTGAAACTGATCAAACTCCGATCGTGGTGATGGTGGAATGGCGGTGGGAAGCGACGGCGTGGCGGTGTCTCATGTTCGTACGGACGATCATCGTCATTATGAGCTTGGCCGTAGAAGTCTGGGCCGTGTCCACGAGGCGCTCGAGAACCAATGTCACGACGCTGCTGGCTGGGTGCCTCGCCGGACCGGTGGCGATGAGATAAGCGTATCAGGCTACGAACCGGGCTACGGTGGCGGCCAGAACGATTGCTGCGTCCCGGTGGTGGTGGTGACCGCAGGAGGTGACGCACTCCGCGCTCCAGTAGACTTGCGAGCACACCATCGTGTTCACCTTCGGGCTGTCGACGGTGAGGCAATTGCCCTGGTCGAGGAGGGTCACGGCGGTTCTCGCGGTCATCACCTACGAGACCACCCTGGTACCTGCTGCTCGATCGTCGGCGTGGTGGCGAGAGGTCACGGTCTGGAGGGGACAGCCTGCGTGATGGACAATCACCGAGATACTCTCCCATCCGTCGGCGTCGAAAGAGCGGGTGGTCGTCCAAGCCATCCTCATCACGGTGGCTGCGAACGGTCTCCACGGAGTCTTCGTGGCTTTCGAACCGCTGGTGTTCCTCGGGGCGAGAACGATACCGACCGTGCGGTGACCCGGCTTGCTCGCGGCGAGCGTTGGGTGTTCGGATGGTACAAACCTCCTCGATGATTCGTCTGCCATCTGGACCAGTGAACGCGCGCCTGAAGATCACACCTCCAGCAGACGGGTGACCCGCCTGCAAGGCGCCGAAGTCGTCCTGACTCATCCGTGGTTCGAAGTGGTCGTCCGACCTATGTCCGCGCCTTCGGCCATACCTTCCTGATCCCATTTGGCGAAGCTGGTCGTAGTCGTCGCTATTACGGTCTTCGAAACTGCCCTCGTCGTCCTCCGAGTCTGATAGTGGGCTTTGGCGCCTCTCCTCATCCTTATCGCGGCTGCGGCGGCGATGTGGCTCACCTCCGTCCACGAACCGGCCTTCTCCGGGCTCGAAAGCGCGAAGAGTACGACCTCGTCCTGTGAAACGCTCAATGCGCTCAGGCTGCCGGCGGTGGTGTTCATTGTCATGGCGGGGAGGCCTTTCTGAGATGGTATGGAAGCCAGGCATTGCAACGGCGTCCAGATGATTGGGTTGTCTGATTTACGTGTGTAGGGATCAACGGAAACAGTAAAATCCGGATCTGTATGGTTTTTTGACGCGATTGGGATGATGTGTAGATCGGGGAACGAGAAGAAACAATGAGCGGTTATACAAGTGTCGAGAGGCAGGCGTCGAACAGCCGAGACGACACATCAGGTGTGCGTCAGCCGTCACTTCTCACATTGCGTCTGTTGGTGAATATCGATGCTGAAAAGCAACGTGGTCATCCGCTCACACCGCAAGTCGGCAGCCCAAGCGAGTCCAGGATCGGATCCGACGCTGTGCCTTAGTTGATCTGTCGTTGGCAAAATTCTGCTCGAGAATTTCAAGCACGGCAGTCCGGACCATCAATGAAACTTGATCGTATGCACTCCTGCTGACGGTAGCGAATGGTTAGCACTTCAAACCGGGATGGCGGACTCGGAGTGCAAGCAGGATGATGTGTGACGAAAGCTCAACGATAGTGGCCGGATGTATCTTGTCGCTCATTAATCCAGGACTGATTTCCACCAGGGAAACAGAGACTGGACTCACCATGCACGCAACACTCCCGCCGCCAACACCACAACAAGACAAACTACTTCCCCATCGCCGTAGCAGCGTCGTATCCACGCTCATCGTACACCCGCCTCTTCTCCGCATCACAAAGGATATCATACGCATCCTTGATCCTCTTGAACATCTCACCACCGGCCGCGTTCCTGTCTGGATGATACTTCTTCGCCAGTTTGTAGTAAGCTTTCCTCACCTCATCCGCAGTGGCGGTACGAGCGAGGGATAGCACATCGTAGAGCGCCTGGTTGTCTAGCGGCCGTGTATGCGGCGAGCTCTCTGCGTCGTTGTATCGGCTGGACTCGGGCCCATCTCGGGGTCGGCCTGTGGATGTGGGCTCGGGCTCCTCCTCGGCACCGTCGTTATAGGCTTGCCGACGCTGCCGTGACTCGTGGCTGTTGTGCCTACTAGGGCTTCGATGCCGTCGTGGAGGCGGGGAAGGCGTGCGGGCTCTGCTTCTCCGGGTCTGTGGCGGCGGAGATGGAGTGGGTACTGAGCGTCGACCGGGATAATCCCCTGCCGTCTCACGCTCTTCGGGCATGCGATGAGTGGAACCTTCACGTCGTCCGCGCCGGAACCTAGTATAGCGCACATCATCGTCAGTGTCGTCCCCGTATGCTGCATCGGCCGACTCACGATAGGCCTCGGTGTAGCTGCGCCCATAGCCTGGCCGGTGCTGTGACTCTTCGAAAGGAGCGGCAGCGTACCTGGGCAAGTCAGTCTGAGTGCGGAAGGCATTTGGACGATGGAGGCCATGGCGGCTCGAGGATCTTTCGTGATGAGTATAGCGGTGAGCGCGCGGACGATGGTGAGGTGGGAAGTCGCCGGGACCATCATCCCTCAATCTTGGGTCACGCTCACTGTACTCACGCCTGTTGCGGCCGCGACTCGGTGGAAACGGTGGTTCATCGAATGCATCCAATGCCTCAGGCCCGCCATCTCGCTGGCGGTCGGTGCCGCTGTTGCTTGGGCCGTCCCTGTGTCTGTAAGCTTGACCGCCGTGCGAGGAGGTTCTTCTGCGGGTAGGATGCTCACGTCGGAATTGCTCATCTGGCCGATCGTGGCGCTCATCGTTCTGGCGAGGGTGGTGGTCACGACTCGATGGATGGTGGTCGGGGCCGTGCTCGTAATACCTCCCGTCATACTCACGCCTAGACGACCGTACGCTGTCTCTCTCTCGCCGCGACTCAGCAGACGAGTCATGCTGCGGGAAGTAGGAAGACGCATCGAAGAACGCATAGTCATCGTCTTCGTCGCTCAAGTAGAAGTCGCAACCAGGGTTGGATCCGAGACTGGAGACAGAGCTGGATCGCGATCTGAAGCTTGACGGGCTTCTGGTACTGCGGCTGGGCCCAGTCTCGGGCGTGAGGTAGAGATCCAGGGACTCAAGAAAGCTGCGGAATGATCTAGGCATTGCGGTGTCGGTGTGGATCTGACCGGATGATGGTGGCTCTTCGGACGCAAAGCCGTACGATTGATAAAGGACAATCTCTTCCAGAGAGATTGGTAGGGTTTTGGGCGTGTTGTATGCGAACAAGGTCCCAGAGTCGTAGAGCGAAGGGATAAAAGTGAGGTAGCAGAAAGACGAAGCAATATGTAGACATCCACAGCATGTTGAATCCATTGTCTTCTCGAAGCCCTCTTCGCAGCACCTCGCTTTGGTCAGGTGTTAAAAGTCTCTCAACAACACGAGCACAGTGCCATTGTTCGCTACACTTTCAGGAAGTGACAAAGCCGTTCGTGCAGTTCACACACACACTCTGTAGCAGCCAGCTCACAGACGGCTTGCGGCGACAGTGATGCAATGCACGACGGGCGACGGCAGCAAAGCAGCCGGCCGCCGTCAACGGCGTTACACCGCTACACCCGCAAGGCAGCAAACATCCTGGTCCTACTGGGCAGGAAGACGTATTGCACACGGTCGGCCTACGATCTGGTTGCCTCCACCAGGGGCATGCTGTCCAAGATTAGCGGATGTCGCTTTGTTTGTTAGGTGGTAGAGACGACAGTCGATCCAAGCACAGGCGTTCGACCTCTGTCGAAACTCACGATAGCTGAAGGTCAGGTCACCTGATGGCCATGAATACCAATTTGGTTCTGTTCCGAGACCGGAGGATTCGACCTGTTAAAACCTCATGTTAGTTCACGGTCGAGTTATGTCTTGGTCAAGAAACTCGGGGCATTTAGTGGAAAGTGGGTGCACATTGAAGTCAGTGTGTTCGGTCAGAAAGCAATCGTTGTTTGTCAGTCTATTTAAAGCAAAAACGCCGGAACGCCGTATGGTGCCTGCAGTATTGGTGACAAGCTCACTTGAGCGCAGCAAAACTCCTCGTAGCAGGTAGTATCGTCTCAGATCGTCTCATCGTCTCATGCCGCCAGTGCTGCCTCGAGCTTCACCTCGCTCAAGACAGCGGTTATTGTAGTTGTTTACGCTCCTAGCTCAGGCCTACGACCTAGTAGTAGCCGCCGTACCGACTGCTCGAACGGTGCGAACGGTGGGAGTCCGAGCGCCTAGGCAGCTCGTACTGGCTACCGTAGTCGCCGTCACGGCGGTAGCTGCCGTAGCCCCCAGTGCCCGCCGACTCGTAGACAGCCGAGAGGCTGTTACCCGGACGCAATCTCGGGTTTGAAGAGTGGCGTTCTGCGTGGTGGCGATCCGGCACATCGTTCACACTTCGACCGCTGTTCTGGTGGAAGATGTGGTAGGATGAGTCGTCGGTGCCGCGGCGGGAGGACCGGGTTGACTCAGTGTCCTCTTGTAAAGGCCAGCGGTGAGTCGGGCGCTCGGTCATGCGACCGTAGCTGTCGCCGCCGAACGTGTCCAGGTCGGCCCTGACAGGGCGGTAACGGCTCTGGTCATCACGACGGACGGCTGCGCGGCGGCCGATGCCGCAGCCGTCGCCGGTGAACTCGTTGGCTGACGGGCGACGGTGGGAAGATTCACGCCTCGGCTCGGTGTAAGTGGGTTGTCGAGCCTCGTAGCGATCTGGGCTGAAGACAGACGGACGGCGGGAGGTGGAGTAAGATGTCGACGGCGGAGCGTACTCTGGCTCGTCGTACCTACTGCCCCTTGGGCTCATAGGCCGGATGTTGGGCTGGTAGGAGGTGCTTGGGCGATTGTAGCCCGGGTCGTAGCCAGCCAGCTCAGCGCGCAGCCTGCTCGACGAGTAATGAGAGGGCATGGCTGATGTCCGTGCGGAGTTGGTGTGGTTGGTGGGTTGTCTCGGTGTTGAGAGTGCTGAAAGCTTATATGA
Organism: Oleoguttula mirabilis; assembly: GCA_035135055.1. Taxonomy (NCBI): domain Eukaryota; kingdom Fungi; phylum Ascomycota; class Dothideomycetes; order Mycosphaerellales; family Teratosphaeriaceae; genus Oleoguttula; species Oleoguttula mirabilis. The sequence goes on along the minus strand of JAVFHQ010000050.1, from coordinate 134,361 downwards.
GATGTATCGATCCTGCGATATTCTCAACGGTAAGCTTGCAGTGGTGGTGGTGGTGGTTGGTAGTGGTGGTGTGTGTGTGTGGCAAGAGATGCAGTAAGGCAGGATGTGGACTGACTTATAAAGTAGAAAGGCTGCCACGGTGAACCTCTCAATCGTGTTGTTCGCCATACCACGACACCTCGACACAATGCTGTTGTGCATCACCTCCAACTTGTCCGTCACTCCAAACTCAACAGGCGTGAAGTAAAGCGGTTGTGTGAAGGGCGGTGGACAATTGCATTGTGTGGCCCGGCTTCGCTTGCCCATCACCTTGCCTCGAGAGGTATGTTGCAGCAGACCGTTGTGCGAGAAGGGCGCTGTGCTGGACAATCCCATTATTGCCCAGCTGAGCTTGCCAGCCAGTCTGCCTCAAGAAGTGCGTTGAAGCAAAGCCAGCGTGCGAAGGGCGCTGTGCTGGACAACACCATTGTGAGGCCCAGCTCAGCTTGCCGGTCACTCTGCTCTGAGGGCCATGATGCAAACAAAGGATGGGCGTCATAATGCCCATTTCGAGGAAGCTTCGAAGACAAAGAGCCATATCGACGATCCGCGGGCGGGCTGCGTGGCAGTGGCAGAGACCGCTGGTGTGTGATCGTTGTACAGTGGCAAGAGGGTCGGATGAATAGCTAATGAATAGGAGAGCAAGTGGGAAGGAAAGTGACGGGTAAGGTGACAGAGACTGGTTGAGTCCGAATACGGAGAAGGGGAAGAGATGATGGAAAGAAGACTGTAGAGAGATAGGGATGCGAAAAGGATAAGCAGTTAGGTCGTTGCCGCGGTCAATAAACAATGTCTCGGGCGTGGCGAGCTGTCTCTCGTTGGTGGTAAGACTCGGCTTGCATGTCACAGAGCTTACTTGCCTAGCGACGGCTGGGTCTTGTCTCAAGCATAGCATGCGTTGTGCCCGCAGTCAGTAGATATGGATTAGGGACCTGTTCAGTGGTGACATGATGGGGTGGCATGGGTGAAGCAGGACGAGACGGAGTGGAAGCGGACAGCCGCTGTATCCGCTGAATCAGCCCTGAGTCAGCCGATGTGCCCGAAACATCGACGGTGAGCTTCTCTTCCGGACACGTTACTTCCTCATTCGGCAGGTACAGTTTCAGTCTCTCACAGTCATGTGAGCCCACTAGAGACCGCATGGCGCATGGCGCAAGGTGGTATCGTGATTCGTGACCAGGCAGTAGTGCAACACTGGTGGCGCTAAGGCACGTCATTGGGCAAGCAGGCACATGCAAAACCGGGAATGCGTGCAACCGGTCGAGATAGCTAGTACTAGTACCTCCGGAGGTAGTAGTTGGAGAGCACAACCTTCACTTGTTCAAGCGTCTGTTCCTCGACATTCTACGGTCTACCCACGCTTGGGCATCGTCGTGCACTCACAATGGCTGAAGCCTACGCCCCATACCAACAACAGCAGCAGCAGCAGCAATCTTCAGCCTACCGTCACCCCGACCCCAAGATCAGCGGGCATCGCGATGAGCTTGCGCCTCCGCCGCCACGACATGCAGCACAGAAGCATGCCACGGGGAATGCGCCGTATGACCCGACCTACTTCCCACCCCCGCCGCGCTCCGAGCGTGGCTATGACTATGACGACGCTGGCGCAAGGCCGACGGCTTCCTACGCCGGTAGCGAGGCTCGGGACGACGACGGCCAAGCAATAGCACCCTACGACGAAGAGAAGGCATATGCGCAATACAGCGACGCCTACGGTCCACCAGACTACGGCGGGCAGCGTCCAGCACCTCCGCCCTCAGACTACGATCGCCGACACGACGAGAGGAGGCACGACGACCGTCCGCGCCGCGATGAGCAGCGCGAGAGAAGACGCAACAGCCGCCCACCGCCCAGCGACTACGACTACGACGACGACTACGACCGCCGTCGTCGCAACTCCCGCCCGCCAGCTTCCCACGCCGACGACGACGACCGCAAGCGCAAAGACAAGCGCACCCCCATCGAGCGCGGCAAGGACCTCCTCCGCTCCGCCGGCGGCGGCGATGGCGAGCGCGGTCTAGGCGCCACCCTCCTCGGCGGCGCCGCCGGAGCCTTCATCGGCGACCAAGTCGGCAGCAAAGGCAAAGGCAAGCACGGCAAGGACTCCGCGCTGGGAACGCTGGGCGGCGCGCTCGTGGGCGCGATTGGCGCGCATGCGGCGGAGCGGCAGTGGGAGAAGCGGGAGAAGAGTAAAGAGGAGCATGAGAGGAGTCGGGGAGGAGTGGAGGAGAGGAACAAGGTGGCGCGGAGGAGTTATATGGATGAGCATGCTGCGGGTGGGGACGATTTTTATGCTGGGAGTCGAGGGCAGAGTCGGGAGGAGTCGGGGAGGGGTGGAGGTGCTGCGGCGAGGGATGAGTTTCGGCCGCGGAGGGCGGGTCAAAGGGGTGCGGGGGCGCCGCGGAGGCGGAGGGGCCGCGGGGAGTCGAGTGATAGTTATACGAGCGATGAGTGAGTTGCGTGACTGAGCTGGTCTGTGGGCAAGATGCATGGGTGTGGTTGGATGGCAAGCGTTGCAGATTGCGCTTGTTGGCTCTGCTGCACTTTTTACGGCTGTGATGAATATTTATTGATGATACCCTTTATAGTAGCCTTTTGCAGTGATCACGATCCTCCACCACAATCTAGCAGGCTTCTTCCCTCCAAACGTCGGTTAGTGGCGTCTGGTCGCTAGTGCGCAGCAGACCGCGAGGCACGCCTTCCGTTTCGGAAACGAACGCTGACTCCATCCCGAACCACATGAGTCACAGCCCGACCCGAGAAACCAAACATCCACCGAGCAGCCTGCCCGCCCTCATCCTATGGAGAGTGAGCGCACCTGAACACACAACACGACAACCATGTACGTGCATATGTCACAACCAGACACCACATCAGCGCCACCAGCTTCGAAGCGCAAAAGGAGAAAGCCGGCGCTCTCCTTCTGCCGGGGGCTCGTCCACGACCTAGATCGAGCCGACCACCCCATCTCGCCCGCCCGCCACGCCAAGGCCACCGAGCACAACAACGTCAACTCCGCGCTCATCAGCCTGCCAGCTGAAATCCGTCAAGCCATACTACGCGACGTGCTCGATGACCACGATCTGCTCCACCAGACGAAGATCAACCGCCGCACGAAGAGTCTAGCGCACGTTTGCAAGACCATGCAGTGTGATGTCCAGCGTGTCGCCCAAAAGTGGCGCGGCCGCAGGGAGGTACTGCTGCGGGAGCGAGGAGAGGAGCGAGGCGCTTTCGCCGCTTTGATTGCTGATTTCATGGCGCCTGTCGCTGCGGCAGCGGTGGCGCTGAGGCGGCAGGGCAGACGGCCGAGGCGGAGGAGGTTGGGCTGTATTTGGTGGGACGGGGAGATGACGACAGGGTCAGGGGGTGCTGGGGACCAGCGGCAGACTGCAGGCGGCGTCACGGGTGATCCACGGTGCGGGGCCAAGAAACCTCCTCCTGTTGCTCCTGCGCGTCACATTCTCGATGCTGGTTGCATGCCTCCTCATGAGCAGCAGCGGCCCGCGGACCCGCAGCCAGCGCTCCATGGCGCGCCGCCCATCACGCCTGCGGTGCTTGGGTACCGACGGCCGTGGGTGGAGACGAAATGGGCGCAGCAGTCTGCGGCGGAGAAGGAGGCGGCGGAGGTTTGGCGGCAGCAGAGTCGCAGGCGCAGCACGGGGTCGAGAGGGATGAAGGGCGAGCAGATGCAGGCGATGGCGCGAGAGAAGGCGTATAAAGTCGTGCGGCAGCGGCAGAGGCATGCCCACTGTGCGCAGAAGGCGGCAGGGAGGAGATGGGTGATGGGCTTTTGAGCAGGAGGTAAGTAAGGTGGGTAGGAAGGGGGGATCTAGTAGGTGTGGAGGAGACCAAAACACAAAAGTACAAACTATGTATACATGTATATACCCAACTCATCGTACGCCTCCCTTGCCCACACAATCGAGTGCCCAAGATATAACCTCACACTCGAAACAAGTGTGGCCCTGGCAAAAATTCCAGCCAACCCACACGCCCTCGATTTGCTTTTCCCCCCCCCTCCTTACTGTCGGACAAAACTCCTCAACGAGCTCAACGCCTCCTGCATCCGCGGACTCGGGCTGCGGCCCCCCAACAAAATCTGCTCCTCCTCCTTCAGGCCCCGCTCCTCCAGAATCTCCAGCACGCTCTTCCCCACCTCGTCCCGCGCGCCGAGATCCGGATTCCCCAGATGGGCCAGCAGCTTGAGAATCTCCAGATCACCGTTGTCCAGCGCCTGCAGCACCGCGTTCCAGCCGCGGTACATCAGGTTGATGTCGGCGCCCTTGGCGAGCAGGTGCTCGATGTACGACAGGTCGTGCTCGCGATGCCGGCGGATGGCCTTGATGATCGGCAGGTGCTCCCCCGGCGCGTTGGGGTCCGCGCCGGCCTCGTCGATGAGGTACTGGAAGATGGCCTTGCGGTCCTCGCGGATCGACGTCGTCAGCGGGCTGAAGACGCCGCCGTTCTTCTCCTCCACATCCACGCCCTTGGCCAGCAGCAGCTGCACGCTCTCCAGCTGGTCCGCCACGACGGCCAGCTCGAGCGCGCCCTTGTTGATGCGCGACGCTTGGATGTGCGGCAGCAGCTTGGCGAGGATCTCCGGGCTCTTGACCGCCATGCTGATGGGCCAGTCCTGGCCGCGCACGCCCGGGTTGGCGCCGTGCGCCAGCAGCGTGTCCATCAACTCGAGCCGATGCATGCGGATTGCCGTGGTGAGGGCCGTGTGGCTGGCCGAGTTGCGCGCGTTGGGGTCGACCTTGTGCTTGAGCAGGATGAGCAGGCTCTCCTCATCATTGTGCGCCACGGCCGTCTCGATGATGCCCCGTGGGCTGCTCGGGTCCGCGCCAGCCGCCAGGAGCCGCGGCAGCAGATGCGCGCGGTGGTGCGTGACGCATTTGAACGCCGGGTACTCGGACGCCGGAAGATTGGGATCCGCGCCCGCCGCGAGCAGAATGTCCACGAGGTGGCCGCGGTTGTCGCGGATGGCGGTGCACAAGGGGGTGTAGATGCCGTCCTTCTTGGCATTGACATCCACGCCGTGCTTGAGCAGAATGTTCACCGCCTCGAGCGAATTGATCGACGTTGCGAGCTCGAGGACGCCTGGGGCGCGCTGGAGGTCGGCACCTTGGTCGAGGAGGACTCCGAGTATCCGCGGCTGGTGAACGGCTGGCCAGAGCATGTGTTTCGGCCCGGGGAGGTTTGGATTGGCGCCGTGCTCGATCAAAATCCTGACCAGATCAATACGTTTGGCCTCGATGGCTCGGAAGAGAGCCGTCTCGCCGCGGCCATTCTTACAGTCCGGGTCGGCGCTGTACAGCAGCATGAGTTCCACAAAGTTGATTGCGGTGGTCTTGTTCATGGCCTGGACGAAGGGGGTGTTGCCATTCTCCATGATAGCGTCAGTATCAGCGCCATGCTTCAGGTAAAGATGTGCGAAGTGGGCCTTGCCATTGGTCAGGGATAGCGCGAATGGATTCCACTTCTCCTCGTAAGGACCGGCGGAAACATTGGGGTCCGCACCATACTGGAGAAGAAGCTGGGCGGCTTCGAAGAATGAGCTCTCGGTTGCCGTGTAGAGTGGCGTGAGCCCGTCCCGGTCCTGGGCATTGGCGTCAGCACCGAATAGCAGCAGTAGGCGAAGGTTGGCGAGGTCGTAGTTGGTGATGGCCACCCTGAGAAGGTTGCGCTCCTCGGGCCCACTTTCCGCAGGGACTCCACATTCAAGCAGCTGCTCCACCATCTTCTGGTTTTTCTGCTGCACGGCGACAAGGAGAGCCATTCTCGACTCGGGTGAGACTGCGCCGCGACGCTTGGGCGTCCATCGGGCGACTTTGGTCGGATCGATGGTAATACGGACGGCCTGCTTTGGCGCCTTGTCGTCAAGGTCGTGGACCTGCATCATCTCCTCTATGTCTGTGGTTGTTGCCGTGGGTGATGCGATTGTAGTCATGGATCCGGGGGTCGGCATGGTGGAACTGCGGTAGCTGAGGGCGCGCGCCGCGGACATGTCGCTGTTCTCCGTGCTTGCAGCAGGCCTGAAATACCGTTCGTGCTCGGAAACTACACTTTCCGGCAGGTCGGCATGGTGCATTTCTCGCCGCGACGCCGAGGCATACCTATCCTGCAACGGTGCAGCAGCCGGGCGCGGTGACTCGTGAGATGGCGCAGCATAAGAAGCTTTCCGGTGCAGCGTGTCGGACGCACTACTCGGCTGCCTTCCTCGTGTTGACCCTGTCGGGTCCGGAAGATCGAGGACAGCTGCCAGAGCTGTATAGCCGATACCCGCCGCCGCTTCCTCTTGGGCCTCGCTAGCCGTCCAGGCAAGCACCACTGGAATCCTTACCAGAGCTTCCCGGCACTGCGCCAATGACTGTCGCAGCTTGTCGACTTCTGAGTCCGCGAACCTCATGCGAAATCCCTTGCCCAGCTTGCTAAAGCCCTGCTTCCTCTCATTGTCGAGGAACCGGTTCACCACCTGATTCAGGACGGTGAGAGCGGTGAAAGCTTGGCGAAGCCGTTCCCGGAGCTCCTTGGTGATGTCCGCTAGGAATTGCGTACGAGCGCGTTCTGCCACCGCCAAGCCCGCCTTTGTAGGGAGGAGAACACGGCTGGTCTCCAAGAACTCGACGGCAAGGCGGTTGAAGCCATCTGGGGGGGCTTTGGCGACGCTGAGATACTCCAGCACATGGACTGCAATGATGTTGCCGAGCGTCGTCGAGCTTGCGCAAAGCTCGAGAAGCGTTTCCTTGCCCTTGGTTGGTGCCATGTTCGCGCTCCCCACAGTGGTGCCGAAAATGGGTTGTGATGGGGGTGGTCAGGAAGACACAGAACCGTGCAGGGTTTGCGAACGGGTCTTTGAGACCTTTATTAGCAGAGCACCGCCTACCTCAAGGTTCACAAGGGCGGGACGCGGGACACGCCTCGAGAGGGGCCCGCGACAGATTTGATTGCTGCCGATTTGTCGATGATGGAACCCTCTGCTCCTGCGCCATCCCGAAGAGCCTACGGACCTACGGTAGGTCCCAGACCCAGGGCCAGAGGGCCAGAGACGCAACCTCTGACGGTCTGACCTCTGAGAGGTCAAAACCGGGAACGCTTTGCGATTGATCATACAAGCTAACGCACCACACGGTCCACACCAGTCGACTGACTCAATCCAACAGGGATTGATTATTGGCCCGGGATTGCTTCACACGTGGAGTGGATTACCCGGTGGGCGTTTGAGATCGGAGCGACATTCAAGATTAGAGTGCCAGATGATATCAAGGTCTGGTCAGGATTGAGCGCTCCTATGTCGGATGTCGCTCCGGTCATTCAATGTCGAGCGTTCACCCCACTTCACCGAGCAACGGTTGTTGCGCAACTTCAAGCAAGCGCGTGGCAGGCTGGCAGCATGGTGGCTGACTCCCCCGCTGAGAACTCAGACGGCATCGGTCTAGACTCTAGAACGAGCAGTCACATCCTTGAAGTTTGAAGTCTGAACTCTGAAGAGATCTCCGCGTAGCCTTTAGGCTGTGGCGCTTGCCCCGAAGTGACCGAACCCGTAATTTGGGTTCCTGGGAGCGCAGCTCGACGGTGGCGTCCGCGGCTGCCACAAAACGTGACATTGTTCACACAGCGACCAATCTCAGCGCTCCGGTGGATATAGAGTTCAAATGAACAATGCAAGCTCCAGTCGAAACTGGGAGGATAATCTTACCCAGGGGGATGAGCTTGCGTCGCCAGGCTGTCGTGTCCAGTGTCCTCAACCGTCTCTGGAGTCTGATACTCCTAATGAATCGTTGTCATTCAAGTTCGATATATCTGCGCAATCCCTGTGATAATTGATCTTGATTCCTGGGGGTGGATGCGTGGAGTGACGAGTCGGCGTGGACCCTGTCGTTGATCTAATGATCCAACCCCAACGGCCCACAGGCCATTGCCACGTGCCCGGGCCACGGAGAATTGATGCAAGCCTCACGGACACAGCACAGACAAAGCTCGGTTTGTTCTAGATCAAGCCAGTAGGGACAATATGTCAGTAGCTCACTTCAAGCGAGATACATACTGTTAAAGTAGACTATCGCAGAGACGGAGATTGCTCGAGACACTTCCCGGCTCAAACGTGCGTACCTCCCGAATGGTCGCAGACAAAAGGTATGGATGCGGTAACGGCCCACAGGATATATACGATGCATCGTAACAGTTCTAAGTACATTCGGCCTTATGTGACACTGTGACAGGTCGCAGAACAGAGGGTCCTGTCGTACCTTAGCTAAACGAACCGGCGGACTAGTCCTTGAGTGGGTGGCCACTGGAATTCTCGGTTCTACGGCACGCGGTATCGTGCCGCGGGTAGCGCCGAGCGGAGGATTTACCCTGAACAGGCGAGCGCACAGCGCCAATCCGATATACATATAAACTTTTTCTACTTATCGTTTTGCGTGTGTATTATATTCACCTTGTTAAATGGCTATGCCGACGCACGTCGAGCACCCTGTCTAGACGCTGTTCGAACGTCACTACACTCTTAGTAATGGTTGATATTGGACGGAATGTACCTCCTAGTAGATACCTCTGCGACTGCTTAATCCGGCCTAGCGCCCGTGCCAGGCACGAGACACTACAGGTATACTTAATGGCACAGTGCCCTTACGCAATCCGTGCCTTATCCGTAAGCACTGTGCCCCAACACCCCTACTCGGTGCTGTATGTTTGGCATCTTTCGTGTTTGACCCCGGAACCAAGGGGTCGTTCGCAAGGAGCAAGGGACTTTGCAGGTGTTCGACCTCTTTTGAACGGTACCTTGTACTTGCATTGCCACCATTGCTCCAGCGAGCAGAAGCGCCCGGTCCCTGGCCCCGCGGTTGCCTAATTCACGAGCCCACGCTTTACAGGTGGCTTACCTCGCTTACCCTTTGTTGAACGTACAACCCTGCAGACTGCGAGTCTGAGAACCTTGCCACTCTTGAGCCGGCGAGATGGAAGGCGCCGACACTGCTACGGTCGTCATATATAGCGGCCTCCCACAAACAGGCTATGCGACGCAACCCCCACTCAGCAAGTTTGTCCTCCGTAAAGCGGGAGAAAGATTCCCGCAGGATCAGGCCAAAATCTACATGCCCATCGATGCACAAGGAACAAGTCTCGGGTAAGCCACACCAAACGAAACGAAACCATCCATAGCTCCGACTTTGACGCTGACAACACCGGCGACAGTGTGGCTTTCGTTCGATATGCAACGGACGGGGCGGCTCAGCGGGCCATCGATCACCTGGATGGAACCGCAATCGATGTAAATCATACGTGGAGCGCTGAGAGAACTGCTACATCGCAGGTGTTCGCGACTATGAACGTCCAGGGTCAGGTCGATGCCAATCGGTTGGATGCTTTGCAACCCATCGAAGAGGGGCGGCCCTGAACAGACTTGACAGAGGACGTTCGATAACCTTGATGACTTGTGATAGAATTCTCCTATGTCGCTCCGGACGCGGACGTCGTCCAGATTGCTCTGACTGAACTGCCTCTGCGTTGCCTTTCGTCAAACATACGCCGCCACTGCAACGCTCGGCCGCCGACCCGACTCCACCAAACTGCGCCCGCTGCTGCCTCGTCAATCAATACTTGGGCCGCTTCTCTCGCTCCGCCGTCTGCCAAATGTGCCGTAAAATCCTAGCCCAATGCTCGCTATACTTCACCACATCTTGTTGGCGGAATGTACCGATTTGGGCTGGGCTACACCTCGGTTGTGTTCATACCTCTCTCAAACCAAGCTTCTCAAGTGTAGACGGGCCTGCGTAGGTCGCAGCATGTTGCACTTTGCCGTCTGCGAGAACAACCACAGAGTCGTGCCCAACTCTGCCATACTCCTCCAACGCGCCTATCCTGTGAGTGACAATGACCACGGAGTGTCCACGTGAGCTGAGCTCTTCATCAAGAATGCGATGTATGACAGATTCCGTAGTGCCGTCTAGGTTCGACGTAACCTCATCAAGGATCACGACGGGTCGCATCCCAGAACGCCCTAGGCAAGCAGCTCTCACCAGAGCTCTTCCAAGTGCAAAAAGCTGGCATTGACCGACGGACAGGGTTCGACACAATGATAATCGTTGTTCGAAAACTGGGTGCGGGCGCAAGGCCACATTTGCGGCAGTCTCGGGCGACGCGTGTGCTGTACCGGCGTCCTCGCCAAAGAAGTGCGCAGTCAGACCCACAGCCGCAACAGCGGCTGCGAGCTCGGCGTTGGTCGCTTCCGAGAATGGATCCAGGTTGAAACGTACAGTCTCGTTGAAGAACAGTAACGGGTCTTGGGGGACTGCAACAAAGGCTCGTTGCCGTAGCACATCCAGAGAGACCTGGCTCGTATCGATTCCATCAAGCAGCACCGTACCACTCTTGAATTGGATTAGGTCGAGAAGCGCTAGCAACAAGGAGCTCTTGCCGCTACCGAGATTGTCAGTGATTGGATTGGAGCCTAGTATAATGCTGCGGAGTAACGAACCTCCCTGTACGTCCGCAGACGATGAGCTTCTGGCCAGCGGCAAGTTCAATATTGATGTGCTGCAGAGTGGTGGCGTTGTCTCTGATCAGCGGTCAGTATAACACGTATGAGTGACGATGGCCAAACGTACGAGTAAGAGGCATTCAGATCCTTTACGGACATGCGCCCTGCGTTTGGCCAGTTTACGGGCGGAAGCATACTCTCAGCTCTGCCATCCTCCGGCGGAACGTCTCTCTCCAGCGCTCGAAGTCTCGCAACAGAGCCGACCGTTGTCTCAAGTGTTGTCCAACTTTCGACCAGCTTCAATAGAGTAGTGTTAGTCACCAGCATGATGTTGAGCGCAGCGCCGAGCTGTGCTCCGCTGACACGTCCAGGACAGGCGATTGCGCTTCCAATTACGATTGTCGCAATAGAGGCGGCCATCAGGTCCAACACAATGTTGAGCCATCGCTGTAGACATAGCAGAAGAAATTCCGGACGTTGCGCCTGATCGATACTGCTGGCGTTCTCATCCACGATCGCTTGTATCCAGCCAAAGGCTCGTAGCGTCTCAAGGCCTTCGACCTGCCATACTCCATATCAGTGTCACGAAGCGGTGCGCAGGCTTAGCAATACTGACAGACTCAAGAAAGTTCGTGAAAATTTTCGACTTCGCCTCCAGCTCGAGGTGACGTAGTTGTCTTGAAGTCCGCAAGTAGATTCTCTGCAGAGCCAAAATGACAATACAACATAACGGCAGTGATAGCGCCAATGTAGGCTCGGCCAAACAGAGCACAGTGACCTGCATCAGCAGTTTGAAGATCTCTGCACAACGACGGTAAGCTGGGTCTCCTATCGCTCGGAGGCGGTACTCACGCGTTACAAACGTTTGAAGTGCTGTAGGCAACTGCTTGTCTACCAAATCAACGTCTTGACTGAAGCTAAACGACAGCGTTTCAGTTTCGTATTCGCAAGAATGTGCGCCGAACCTCTGACCTATTCAAAATACCACCGACGTCCGTTCTTGAGAAGAATGAGAGTTGTGCACTTTTAAGCTGTTAGTTGCTAGAAGATCGGAAGTTGTCAAGCAGCTAGGAGGGGATCTCACTTCATCACAGTGTCCAAGAGACGTGTGTGAAAGCGCATGCCAGACTGAGGAGCTAGCCGTAGTAAAATCGTCCTTGCCAATCATTAGCAGGACAAAGCAAGTTGCGGGTTTACGACATACCACATCTGAGTGCTAGTCGATGCCCAAGACAGGAGCGACATCAAAGAAAAGCCGCCTATATAGTACCAGGTGTGCTCTCCTTGTGCGTTCGTCCATAGCTGCAGCCAGTATTGAGGCATTGTTATGAAGAAGCTAAAGAGCGCGGTAACAAGGACGAACCAGAAGCGATCAGCAAAGTCGACAAAACGAAGATAGTAAACTGCGAGGTGTTAACGTGGGCCTTCTTGGAAACTCCAGCGACGCTTACGATACAATCCAAGATCGCCAGATCGGCGTAGAACGTCATCCTTCGACACCTGGTTGGCCAGCTGTAGCTTTTCGACAAAAGGTGATAGCACAGGCTTGTTTTGGGGACGTGAAGCGGCCGAAAACTTTACCAACGATGCTGCATGCATTCCGACGGATTTGTAGTCGCCCTGAGCATGTATTTTGTGCCCCTCCAAGACTACGACATGGTCGGCAAGCTTAAACAGTTCGCCTGGCACTAGTCAGCTGAAGTAAGAGTATGCTCGGCTCTACACTTACAGGCGTTGGAAACAAGAACAACAGTTGTGCCCGGTCGTCGAAGTAGGCCTGACGGGCCGAAGAGGTTAAAGATAATATCTCGTTCCGTCTGGCCGTCTAGAGCACTGAACGAGTCGTCCAACAGGATGGTCTCCCGCTTCGAGTGCAATGCCCGAGCGAGCGCCTGCATCGGTTAACGTTGTTTCAGTAAGTTATGTCATAGAAGGAGGCACACCACTCGCTGTCTCTGACCGCCGGACAAGTTCATGCCTCTGCTACCAATGACGGTCTGATCTCCCTCCGGTAAGGCCTTGAGATCGTACGATAAGCAGCACGCTTCCAACACTGTGTGATACCACGCATCTGAAATCTCTGCGGAAGCAGAAGGACCGACCACGGCTTCTTTGATCGTACCATTTGGGAGCCATGGCTGCTGTGCGCAATACGCCACTCTATGCGTGGCTGTATCTATCGATCCTGTACAGTAGGCGAGTTCACCCAGCAGAAGACGAAGCAGTGATGTCTTCCCACTAGCAGTAGGTCCCGCGATGATCGTGAACGAACCAGATGCGATGTCGAGAGTGATGTGCTCCAGGATAGTCTTGTCGAGCCCAGCCGAGACTCCGTCCAGATGAAACGCTAAAGGATGATCGGCGGGCGATGCCTTCTCCCAGTCATTAGACACCCCGGTATTCGAGAACTCTGACCACTCAATACCACGCGGCGTTGAGGAATCTCGAAGCAAAAAGGCTTGTATTCGCTCGAAACCGGCAGAAGCTGCCACAATTCTGGGAACGATGGTCATGACCATGTTGGCAGGATGTGTCACCATGCTCAAGACCGCGATCGTGGTGAAGGTTGTCTCCGGATCGAAAGTCTTACCTTCGTATTTCAGCAGTAAGGCGAACATGACCAGCGTGATTGCTGGAGAAAAAATGCCCAGCGCGTTGGCTGGAAGCATGTCAGCGCTTACCAGTGCGCCTGCATCATTCTCATGGATGTATTTTGTATTTACCAGACGCATTGTAGTAGACCATAATCCAACGGAGCTTGGAGGCTGCCGTAAGTTCAGCTTCTCGCAGTTCTGAAATCCGTCGGGAGAGCGCATGCTGGAGCCCGGTCGTCTTGACAGACTTCATTGCGTTGAGTACGGTCGTGATAGCAGCGATGCGATGTTGCGTGGCCACCGTCCACTCCTTTTGGTAAGGCTGTAAGTGAGTCGCCACGAAGCGGCTCATGAAGGTGCAGACTGTGTTGATTAGCGCTGGTACGATGAAAGTTGCAACGCGCCATACGGTAAATGAGGACGAGCGGAAGTGGCCAAATCCAGCCGACTTCTTGCGCGAGCAGCGCAGTGCCGACTATAACTTCTATAGCTTGCGCCCATGTCTCGTGAACCATCTCTGCCATGTCCGAGAGGCTTTCAGCATCGGTGCTCATCAGAGTAGTCGTTTCTCCATTGTCGTGCGCCGCAGCCGAAGAGATGAGTATCTTATTGTGAATGATTCCCATCAGGGCGCCTCGGGTCATGGGCTTCAGGCGGTGGACACGATACTGATATTGAGCAGATGCAACCTAGTTTGCTCATCAGTACTGTGCGCAGCGTCGACAGCGACTTTGTCTCGTACCGCTGCACCGACATATGTCGCGATGGCGAAGGAAAGAAGACGCAACCCTGCAGTATCGCCGCGTGCCTCCGGGGGACTCGTGACGTAGGATATGGACTGCCGAATGAGGACTGGCTGGCAGTAGCGGAATACGATCATGGCGAGGCGAGGCAGGACCGCTGAGTAAAACGGCTTCTGGAGGCATGTCAGCAGAGCCCATGGCAACGACATGCGACTCTCAGGCTGCTCTTCAAGCTTGTCAGCGACGATCTCCTCTTGAGACTCTGATTCGATGACTTACTTCGTCCATTCCAAGCTTCAATCAAAGACTTGCGTGTCAGAACAGGGTTCATGTCGTCTTTCATCATTGGAATATCATTGTTTCTGAGCAAAGATCCATAGCCGTGCACCAGTATCGGGTTGATCCAGAGGAAGAGGGCTTGATCGAGCAGGTAAGCGACGGTATCGAGTAGGTCCTGCACTTTCCCATGCAAAAGGGTCACAAGTCTACTGGGCAATCTTGAGGCCAGCAGAAGTAGTTGCAGCATCTCACGGAAGAGAAGTAGACGCCGTGACTGGCCATGCAGTATGTGACCTCGCGGCCAGGTCAGCTGAACAATACTGCCAATTACTGACGCGGTAAGGTAGATCGACAGCAGAAGCGAAGGACTGTGGGCGCGGCGGCCTTCCAGGAAGACAACTGAGCTCACGCTCAACCACGCCAGGAATGATGCTCCTAGAGGAATCCATTGACTCTTGCTCGCACTACCAGGCCGTTGCGAGGTCTCATGGATCCAGGCAAATAAGGTGCAGCCTGTGATTGATATGCTGACCGCCTATGGTGGGCAAACGGTTAGAGGCATCACTAGCAATACGAGTCCAAGCTCGCTTACAGTCCTAGCCCATCCATGCCAGCCTGAAGCATTCCGTACGTGAGACTGACGGAATCTGCCAAGGGTAAATGGTAGAGCTAAAGAAAATGCCAAATCACAGAGTGTAAAAAATGCTTGGAAGGTGTCCATCTAATAATGTTCGGTAGACTAGCATCCACCAACAGTACACCCTCTAAGCCTCGAATAGGGTGGGACTGAATCGGTAAGATATGGGTAGGAGTTGCCATGAAAATGAGGCGGATTGTGCAGAGAGTAATCGATTGCTTTGTCTTAGCTTGCTTGCTCTTAGGTTACCCCTACCTCCCCTGAGTTAGACCCGAGGGAGTAACTCAAAGATAAGCTTCGCTTATATCGGCGGTATCGAGGGATTAGTAATCCCTCAAGAGTGCCTTAGGCTGCACGGGTACTATAGATAGCGGAGACCTTCCTCGTCGTACGGTAAGCAGCATATCGCTCTAGCAATAGCCACATATAACTTAATATGTTCGCCCGACAGAGCGTGGGATCCTAAGTGCAAAAATTCCGCAACGCTGCTACTAACCCTCGAACCCCCTCCCCAAAATCATGCTTCTGCTGCTTTTAGTGTCTTAGTCGCACGTAGTTGCGTCCGCAGCACCCTAGGCTCAACACTTACAGCCCTGCCTCTGCCCTTCTCGAAGTTGAAGACGAACTCATCCTGACCAATGCCACCGTAAGTCACTTGGTCAACCTGAACCCACATCCAACAATCGAAGCTAAATGCGCCAGGGTCCAGCGCCTGCGGCATGACTGTATATACAGCACGGTACGAGACTTTAGTGCCATCGTTGGAGTTGAGACCCGTTGGATAGAGACGAACTGAGAGGTCACTACCTACAGTCTGATCGGCGGAGACGGCATTCAGACTGGCGAGAGCTGAAAAGAAGTCGCTGCCTTGGTTAGTCCAGGACGTGATGAGGAGGCCAGGTTGGGAGTCGGTAGTGATGGTGATGCTGGAGTTGCCGCTGCTATAGGTGCCTGAGTAGATGGCGCTCGCCTCCTCTCTTGCAGCTTCTTCGAAAGCCGGGACGAAAATGGAAGCTATCATGTCCGAGACAATCCGGGCGATGTCGTCGCCTGACTGGCCAGCAGTTAGGACGGTGAAGCCGGCGTTGTGGTCTGGCATGAGAGCGAGCTGGCTTGTGTAGAGGCCCAAGTTCCCAGCTTTGGTATAAAGCCAGCTGTTCCTCGCTGAAGGTGCGCGAAGGATCTCCCATGGCGCGCCAACGGATACATTGGGATTGGATGTAAAGGCCTGGGGCTTCATCCAGCGGCGGGTTTGGGATGGGGTCAGGAGTGTGGAGTGGAGTATGGAAACGCCGACCTTGCGCATATCTTTCAGGGAGGAGTGGTAGCCGCCAGCCGGAGTCTCGTCGCGGGTGTCGATGTCGTAATAAGAGATGCTGGCGTTGATGGGGATGACGGAGTTGCAGTTCGAGGTGGGCATAGCATAAGTTGTGGCGTTGAGTTTGAGGGGTTTGATGAGCGAATCCATGAAGATGTTAGGGAAAGAGGTTGATGTGATGTTTTCGAGGGGGATGTTGGAGGAAGAGGTCAGCGAAGAAAGCGCTTCTATCGCATGGTAGGTCCACTCCAGGTATGCCGCAGAAAGAGATGTTCTTCGTTGGCTCTGGTGGAAAACCCAGCTCTGCCATTTCTGCTGGGGGAAGGCTGCGATCTGCGAAGTCCCTAGGCATGCCACCTAAGTGGCTGGCTAGACTACCGAGCGTAATGTCGGCAAAATCGAAGGTGTCAATGTCGCTGTCCAAAAGGGTTGCTGCGTTCAAAGCGGCGTACGTGGCGAGCTCCGGAATGAAGTTTGTGACTGGCTCGTTGAAGGAGATGTCGCCTGCCGTAACGAGAAAGGTGTATGCAGTGAGCAGTTTGGAGACGCTGCCGAGGCGGTAGACCGTGTTCGAGTCAACGGACGCCGCGCTGCCGTCTGCTGGGTGAGCATTGTCCGGAGCGGAATAATGATGGGTATAGAGAGATCTCCCATCGGCAGCGGAATAAAGGTCGATTGAGAAGGAGGTGCTGTTCGGATCTAGCTGACCGTAAACCGTAGGGTGAGAGAATGCCGCCTTTAGGGCAGTGTCGAACAGGTAACATGCGCTTCTTATCGCCGTACTGTTATGCGGTGCCCTTGGTGCTGGGAAGGCAGGTCCGAGTAGGGGACATGCAGCGGACGACTCGATCGATGTTTGCCCACTCGGTATGAACGCAAGGACGTAGAAGGCGCATAGAGCCACGAGAGAGCAGACGGAAGCCATGCCTAAGGTTGATTAGACGCAAAGACACTTGTCAGAGATGGACGCGCTTTTGTACTTGTAGTAAAAGATACATTAGACAGACGGCTACGCAGCTAGTAGCAGTACCAGATGGTAGGCATGTGTAGAGACTGCGAAAGAGGGACCCTGTTGCGTTAGTGGATACTGCCTCGGCGTGATTCGCTCTTTCGGAAGAGGAAGATGGGAGGATGTCAATTGATTGTACACTGAATCACGCTTTGGTCGGTCACCATAGTCTCGTAAGCAGCGTGCGTACTGGAAGAGGAACAGACGGGCATGGAAATTGAGCTTTAGGACATGGCGGTAAAGGTATATGCATGCTTACACTTTATACGAGCTGTGAAGTACCTGTGCATTATTGGCCCCTTCGCGTAACACCTAGGTCCGTTGCGAAGGCGCATCGCAGCAGAGAAGTGAAAGCGGAAGTGAGAGCAATATGACTTACGAGCTAACGGCCTGACGAGCTAACACGCTGACAGGCAAGTATCGCGACGCAGATACAAGGACCAAGACCTTAGGCAAGCCAAAACCTGCGCGGTGAAATGTCTCTTCGGTTGCCCTAAGAAAAACCCCGTCGCCACCTGTCACGCTGCAATGCGGGTACCATGAAGGGCAGGACACCTCCCTCGTGGTGCGGTGAGCGGCATGTCGCGGCAGCAACAGCCACACACGATGTCTTTGTCGGTCCGACAGAGCGTGCATGTTACAAGTTGCTCTGCGATGGTGTTGCGAACCACGCCTGTTCAGTACCAAGTACATACCTACACACACCTACACCACCCCAACTACACCCCTACCCTACCTCTTCCCCCCCTTCTTCTTCGTCGCCACAACCCTAAACGCCCCACTCCCCTCGTCCCGGGCCGCCTCCTTGACCGGGCCCTTCTTCGCCACCTCACTCCACCCCCCGGCCTGGCCCCCCACCGCATTATGCGGGCTCGCGCTCTTCGCCGGCACACTATGGTCCACCTGCCCCTTCTCCGCCAGCTTCTTGCGGCGCAGGAACTCCTCGGCGAAGTGCCGCGAGTCGATGGTGTTGGAGGCGCCATGGACGGCCTCGGTCAGCAGCATCGGGTCGTCCGGGAAGGCGAGGAGGACAACGACGAAGTCGTCAGCTGCGTATGCCATAGATTAGCGGACATGTTCACGAGTTTAAGGAGGCCACTGCGCGTGTTTGCCTTACCATTGATGCCTTTATTCAAGTCCGGCCGCAGCTCGCCCACAGCCCACTTCTTGAACTCCTCCTGCGCATTCACCGCGCCCGCATTCAGCGTCGAGCTCCGACTTGGCGCCTTCCGGACCGCGGCCTGCACACCAGGCACTAAGCCGGAGCTCACAACCCTAGCCGGCGCAGGCGTCGGCAACGGCACCGGCGCCGGCGTCTTCGTCTTCCCACTCGCACCCACCGTGGTCCACGCGCCATTCACAGCATTACCAGCCGGGGGGGCCGGAGCGGCCAGAACCTTGCCAGCCAAGTTAGCATAGCTCTTCCCGCCCGACGACAAGCTCGGCGGCGCAACGCCGCTGAGCGCGATCGCCTGCGCGTTGGCTTGAGCAGCGGCAGCCGCCAACCTCCTCTTCCTCGCCTCCTCCTCCTTCTGGATCTGCGCCATCGTCTTCGCCGGCGCACCCGTAGCTTTCTGCGCGGCTTTGGTCCACGGGGAAGCCGCATTGCCAATCGGCGTGGCCGGCGAGCCACCTGCTGATGCCCAGCTTGCACCGGCGGGGAGGCCAGGCTGTACGACGACAACGGCGGCCTGCGCTTCCATCTCCCTCTCGAAAGCAGCGCGGCGGGCAGCCGACGCAATGGCCTCGGCTTGCGCCGCTTTCTTCGCTTCAGCCTCTTGGATCTGCTTCAACGACGGCCCCTTCGGCCCCTCGGCCGGCTCTTTGGCCCAAGGTGCCATGGCGGCGCTGGGCGTCTCGACAGACGGCGTCTGCGAAAGATCCCGCGACTCCGTCTGCAGCTGGTCCGCTACGCTTTGCCGGCCGGTACGCTGCGCGGCCGGAGCAGGGAGCGGAGACTGCGAGGGAGCTGGTGGGAAAGGCTGCGGCAGGCCGATCTGCTGAGGGGCGGGTGACTGCTGGGCGGAGACGGCCTTCTCAACTTGCTCGGTGAGCGAGAGCTGTTCCTGGCGTTGAGACAGTTGCTGGTGCACGGCAATAGGGGACACGATGCTGCTTTGCGCAGTCGAGGCTTGCGCTTCCCCAATCGGAGCAACCGGCTTGCTGATGGTAGGCTGAAAGCGAGCATCAAGACCGGCGCTAGAACCCTGGCCTTGCAATTGCTGGAACTGCTGCAGCCGCTCGTTTGGAAGCGGCTGGTCGTCACCGGAAAGCTGCTGCATAGCGTGGTCATGCTGGGCTTGCTCCTGCTGCAACCTCGCGCGATCCTGAAGCATCTGCTGAACCTGCTGCTCCTGGCTCGGCTGCTGTTGCTGCTGTTGTTGGCCGAAAGGCTGCCCTGGAGCACCAAACTGATTGCCTGGTCCAGCTCTGTTGTTGCCACCAAGGTTCAACCGATCCATAATACCCGGGATCTCCTCCTCGCGGATATGACCTAGAGAGTCCACACCAGCACCTACCGCACCAAGGCCACCACTCTGCGGTGCGCGGAAAGAGTTATCGAAGAATCCCGGGACGCCTCCAGCAGGTCCCTGGCTGGGGCTGGGCTGGAAGGCGCCCGTGTTGGGACTTGTGATACTCCCGAAGCTGGGCTGCGAATGCAAGCTCTGCGTACTCCCCTGATGATGCAAGCCTTGCACACCACCCACACCGCCTGGGATCCCAAGTCCGTTGCCATGGTGGCCACCGACAGGCCCCATCTGATGCGAAGTGATGCGCTGCGCAATCTGGGCTTGCGCCAAATGCTCTTTCTGGCGCGCCATGAGGTACTGCTCCTCCTGCTTCCGCCTTTCCAGCGCATTCTGCTGGTCCGCCGTCAACGTCGTCCCAAAGGATGGGAAGCTAGACGCAAAAGGCGGTTGCGCTCCTCCACTGCTCGTCGGCCCGCCACCATTTCCAACAGGGCCCGCACCGCCAATCGGGCCAGGACCGCCGCCGCCAGCAGCTGCGCCCGCCCAAGAGTTGACACTGCCAGTGGTTGCCGGGTTCGGCGCGCCGTGCGGAATCCCAATCTGGGGGACCAAGAAAGGCTCTCGGGAGTTGCCAATCCGACGGATGAGCTGCGCCAAGGGCTCGTAGTCCGGGTCTTCGTACTTCTTGACCAAGAGATCCGACGTGAAGAAGCCGACCTTGTACCAGTCATGCATTTCGAGACCGGACCACGGGCCCTGGGTTTCGCCCTGCGGGTCACGGTAGATCCAGCGCATCCTATCCGGCATGACCATCGTCCGTTGCTGAGACGGAGGGGGCTGATTCGAGGCCGAGCTGCCCGGCTGGTGCGGCTGAGACGCTTGCTGGTCTTCGAGCTGTTGAGGCAGCTCGCCAGGTTGTAGAGCCTGACCGGGCGCACCAAAAGCTTGCGGCTCGGAAGAGAGCTCCTGTCCGGCAAATTGACCCTGCATCTCTCTTCCCATGCCATTCCCAAGGCCACCGTATGCCTGCGGGCCGTAGTTCTCGCCACCCTGCCCCTGCTCTCGCATCTGTGCCTGCATTGCCGAGGGGAACATACTCGCCATCCTACTCCCTCCGAACCCACCACCATTCTGCGACGGACTGAGTATGCCAGAACCTCCCAACCCTGCCAGACTCGGCGATTGCATCTCGCCCATCGAAGTAGCAAAGATGCCGCCGCCGAACGCACTGGACAAGCCCGATGCCTGCCTTACGGGGGTGCCAAAGCCCGGTTGAGCTGCAGGCCAGGCCGCAGGTCCGCCACCTAACTGGCCGAGCCCGCCCAAACCAGGAAAGCCGCGGTTTGCACCTACGCTGCTCGTTTGGCTGCGGTCGCTAGCCGGTCCTTGAGCGCGTCCGAAGTTCGGCAACGCACCCAATCCGCCGAGGGCCCCAAACTGTTGCGCTTGATCATGCCCGCCATACCCGCCCAAGCCTGGCAAGTGCGCGTTGTTCATGTCAGACCCGTCGGTATCAGCATCTTCGGACAGTAAATGATTGATGCCATGTTGTTCCGGCGACTGGTAAGGGTTAGTGCCTGTCGGACTCATGGGTTCGTGCCCGCCCATGTGCTGCTGCGCCATGCGCTGGGACACGGGCGTTTGTTGGAATGCATCTCTGCCCTGGAAGAGCCCTTGGTTGCTAAAAGCGTGGGCGTTGTCAGAGGTCATGCCAAAGGTGCCGAGGCCGAACTCATCCTGCGTTCCGGAACGGCTCGGCGTGCCAAAGCCACCTGCGCGGACGCCCTGTTGATGCGACTGCATCGCTTGATTCATGTCAGCAGACTCGCCTGCAAGCGCCGCGCTACCCGAGGGTCGCGCGAGGTCTTCTTCCGTTTCGCGCAGTGGGTCCTGCGGCCGCCACGACTCGTTCTCGTTGACGCGAGATAAGCTGGACATGCTGCCCTTGCGCTGCACAGATGGAGATCCAGCAACGTCTTCGCTGCTGTCCTTGCTTAGGAGGTTCTTGAAGCGGCTTTCTGCCCTGCCACCGCCGAGGCCGGCGCGCTTGTCACTTGGCGTGGTCTGCTGACCACTTCCCAGACCGAAGTTGCCAAAGGAGCCCATTGGAGAGAAGCCGGCGCTTTGTGGCGCGTTGGACCATGGCGAAGAGGGTGCACCCAGGCCTGCGCTTAGTGGTTGGGTCGGGTTGCGTTTGAGCGTGCCGAAGGGAGTGGATGCTGATTTGTCGTCCTCCTCGTCGACCTTGCCCGCATCCTTGAGGTCAGTCCTCCTACGAAGCAGAGCTGGAGGCGGAGACGGTGCACGTTGGTCGTCCCGATGGACACTCGGAGATGGTGCTGGGTTGGTCGGAAATGGATAAGACTCGTTAGTCTCCCGGCGGCGACCAAGCCCTCTTGGGACAGAGGGAGATGGCAGTCCGTAGGCGCCGGGAGTAGCGCCATTGTTAGAGACTGAGATCTTGCGGCCAGGGAGACCGTTGGACTGTGGGTTGTCCTTGTTCGCATTGGAGGGTGGTTTGAGTGGCGTATTGACGGATGTGGAGAAGAGCTGTGTAAAGGTGTTAGCAGCTTGTACGGGTAACGCATATTTCGTCGTAGTGAAGCCTACCTCCCTCTCCTCCTCATCCAGCTCAGCCAGACCAAGCGGCTCGATAGCGCCGTCGCGGTCCCAGCACACGTCAGGCGCGGGCTGCGCGTCTCGGCTATGCTCTGCCCGGCCCCATCCCGCAGACGCAGCGCCGTTGGTGTTGTCCGGTTGCCAGCCTCCCACATACAATCCCATCAAGCCATCGTGCAGCGCACCCTCGGCGGTCTGCTGTGCGCGGAAGGCGTCTAGCAGTTGGTCTTTCGAGTAGCGCATGTCGTTGTGCGTGCCATTGCGGTGGGGAGGCACGTAGCGCGGCGGTGGCTGGGATATGGCGCCGTCGGGCTGTGGGGTTAGGCCGGCCATTGACGTTGCGCCGGAGGGTCTGCGGAAGGTCTGCGTCGCGCCGTTGCTTCTGCGCGCCCTGTGCCACGTGGATCAGTGCTTGTGCATGCATAAAGCCGCAAAGGAGGAAGGAACGCACCACTCAGGGCCGCCGTCACGTGCTGATGCCGAGTTCGCATTGGTGCTCGCCGCTGCGGACGCGAAGGTGCTGGGAGGCATGGTAGGCGCGGATGCGTAGAAGAGGCAGGATCGGATCGGATCGGGAGCTGAATCGAGCTTTGGGCGGTGTTTGTGGCGTTGGTAGTGTTACTATCGGTGGGTGGTGTGCCTGCAATGCTGTGGTGGTCGAGTGCCCGAGGGTGGCAGAGGCGGAGGAGAGATAATTCGAGGACGTCTGCCACCTCGCAGCAGTACCTGCGCCAAGCCCGAGATCCTTACATGTACGCGGGGAGACGTTAGCGTGTTTGCGTACGTCAATACTGCTGCACCATAAAACCTTCCGCTGCCCTGGGTGGCATCGACATCGACATCGACATCGACATCAACATCCTGCTTCTCTTCACTCTATACCGTGACGAAGGCGGCAAGATGCTCGTCGGACGCGCAGTGTGCTTATTCGATCGGCAGCATTGTCACGGGGCGCCAACGCTTCCTCCCGCTCAGCTAAGGACGCGTCTTCTTGCATTTCCAAAGCAAAGCAAACCTTCGCATCCCGCAAGCACGCTGAGTAGCTAACGTAGACGGCTGTCCTCTCATGCTTCACGTCGACATGGGAGAGGACCACTCCCGCGACCATCCGCGCATCTGCCATCGTAGCCGCGACCAACAATGCCTCCGTGTCGCACAACGCCTTATTAGACGGCATGAGCGGCAATGTTTGCTGCCATGGAAGAACTTGAGCACACGCCTCCGCTTCATGCCTGCACCCGTCGAATCATCACGTATCGCGCCGCCATCACACTTTCCACGCTTGCGGCAAACTGCTAGCGAGTCGTGTCTATGCTCGCAATCCACCGCCCATCTGTGCTGCTGATCGAAGGCTACGTGCAGCGTGTTGAAGCTTACTCCTCAAACCGCTCTACCGCTCCAACGAGCTGTGCGTATGCTGGGTGCAAGACCACGGCTGCCGGGATCGGAGTGGCAAGCCGTGAGTGCAGTACTACAGCGCCGTAGCGATGCCTATGCCGTAGCACCGACGTGCAGTCTGCGCAGGCCATATAGAAGCGCCCTACCCACATGTTTGCATGACTTTATTTTCTCCCTGGCGTCGCATTTCTTCTCTATTTACACTCGCCCTACCATTGCTCCGACCCACTCTTCGCTGAGGATACATCGCGCGAGCAGTCACGTTTCGTATCCGACGCACCACCAAATCGTCCGAGAAAGACAATGGACCCCATGATGTTCATGGGCCGAGGCGGGCCGCCGGGACGGAGAATGGGAGGCAGAGGTATGAATATCACTCCGTCTCCCCACGACACTCCTCGCTGATGGCATCGCTCTCAGGCATGGCCGGCTTCGGCATGGGCGGACCTATGCTCGGTGGACGGTGTATGCCTCTGGGAAACCCGATGATGGGTATGGGCATGGATATGGGCATGGGCATGGGCGGAGGCATGGGCGGAGGCATGCCCTTCGGCCGGCCGCCACCGTTTCTGGGTAGCAGAGGCGGGCTCGGCGGATTGGGAGGGATGGGCCTGGGGATGGGCATGGGTGGGCCTGGTATGGGCGGATGTATGGGTGGAGGCTTGGGTGGTATGGGTATGGGCGGCGGACTAGGGGGACTTGGTATGGATCGAGGCATGGGTATGGGTATGGGTGGCGGACTAAGGGGACTTGGTATGGATAGAGGCATGGGTATGGGTATGGGTGGCGGACTAGGGGGACTTGGTATGGATAGAGGCATGGGCATGGGCGGTGGCATGGGTGGTGGCATGGGCCTGGGAGGGCTCGGCGGCCGAGGTCGAGGTCGATGGCCTGTGCTCTTTGACGACTTCAATGAGGATTCGTGGGATGACGACGACGACGAGGAGATGGATGAGTTCACATTTCTGATGAGCGAGATGAAGAGGGCCAGGCGTAGAGGGCAGCCTATGATGCATCCGATGATGATGAACCCCATGATGAACCCCATGATGGACCCCATGATGAGAGGTGGCGGCTTACCTGGGATGTGGATGGGAGGGATGTGAGCTATGTCTAGCATGCTACTTCCTGTGCCAGACACTTTTGCACGCTGTTCGCTGACAGTATAGGCAGGGCAGATATATGGATTAGATATTGAGCTAGCACATGCGTTACGCGTAAAAGAAAAGCTCAATTCCACTTGCAAGGTATCATTTCGGCTTCGAGCTCCACCATCAGAGCGTCACCACACCTAAGCCAACGCCATGAGGCCCCCGAAGATCGCGACTGCGGTGTCATGTGTCCCAAGTCAGGCCGTTACTTGGGCCGCAGGTGCGATGAGGTCGCATGACCGCCAACCCGAGTGCGTGACAAGCTCTCATAGCTTACTCGCCGCCTTCCACTGTTCTTTGCCAGCCAGCCTCTGCTTGTCTAGCCTCCTCCACCCTTCCGGTCCTTCCTCCAAGCCATTGCGCTTTCCGCCTGGCACATCTCGCCAGCTGAAGAGACGGGTGTACTCCGTATCTTTGCGCTCTATCACGTCTACGACATGTTCACGTACCGGCAGGAACTTGAAGCCATGCCCGCTGCCTCCCGACGCAACCACAAGACCTTCGGTACCCGGCACGTAGTCGATGAGGAATGAGTTGTTAACGCTGTCAGTATACCAACATAGCCTTTCGTACTCGAGGTCCAGCGCGAGTAGATCGGGCAAATTCTCGGCGCAGAAGGCGCGTATCACACGCATCGCTTCCTGCGGGACTTTCGTGGCGTCGGTCTTGGGATAGGACAACGGCTGACCGGTCGAGCTTTCACGCGAATAGTTGGTCCACTTTGCGCCCCGGAAGGCGATCTTGATCACGCCTTCTGGGGTTCGTGGGAAGCCGTAGATGCCGCCAATGTTCTGGAATGGGACGTAGTCTCCCATGTTCCAGTCCCACACCGGAAACTGCTCGGGAGCGTACTTGGCCCAGAGGTCTCGACGATCTTGTGGGAGCCGGATGGAGAGGACACTGCCGGATGTCGTTTCCAGCAGCTCTTCGACCTGCGGGAGTATGCTGGGCGTCCAGCCGCCGCAGGCTACTATTACGAGATCTGCTGAATGATGGGTACCGTCGCTCGTCTCAATACCGGTGACATTGATCCCGCTGCGATTGAGTGACTTCAAAGCGTGTTCGGGACCGAAAGAAGCGTGAACACCAGCCTTTCTACAGAGATGCAGGGTAAAGGTGCACGCTCTGCTCGCCAGCACAAAACCCGCGGTCATGTCGAGAATACCATCCACGGGCAAGCCTCGCTCGAGCCGACCGAAGGGATCAATCTTCGTTGCCGGGATCCCATCTCTCGCCGCATCAGCACGACGCTGCTTGTTAGTCACACGGTACTGAGTATGCCCCATCTCAGCCGGAAAGTTCTTCTGCGTCTGCTTCTCGCTCTCATCCAGCCCATGCTCGCTTAGTCTCAAATAGCCGCACTGATTCCACAACATCGTCTCCGGTGACAGCCCTGCCGGGAGATCAACCGGAGCAGCCGACGCAATGCTTTCGTTCCACTTTTGCCACTCGCCCATTGCTTCGAAGGCTAGGTTCTGGTACAAGATACGGTCTGCATACGAGGCACGCAGAATCTTGTTCTCGTCGGCGCTGGCCGCGTCGGCGCCTTGGAGGAAAGCATAGCCATTCTTGTCATAGGGTTGTCGATCGAAGATGTGGATGTTGCTGTAGCCTCGCTTGGACAGGTAAAGTGCGGTGGAGAGACCAAAGACGCCTGCGCCGACGATGATGATCTTGGAGTCTGATTTCAAGGCCATGGTCCCGTTGGGGCGGACTACTACAGACGCTCTTCTTTTCCCTTCACGGCTCGCCGATCAACGGAGGAGCATCTGGAGCGCTATATCGTAATACGTTGAACGGTACGCATGCGCGTTGCCTACGTTACGAGGTTCCGAACAACATGTGATGTGCTTTCGGTGTATCATCATATCAGTGACCTGTACGAACGTCGAAGATATGTGTGGAAGGTACGGTAGATTGTGCAGATACGCTACATATCATAGGTGGGTCCTTCGGGCAACTACGCCCATTAGCAGAGGCCTCGGGCAAGAGCCACCTACCTTGCGAGCGTGTCACCTCAGATCAGGATGACACAGGCGATTCGAGGGTATCAAGGTCAGTGAGCCACTGCTATGAGAGATCTGTCTTTCCATGGCGCGCTGATCGGTACAGTCACCGCGGCGTTATGCTATGCTATGCTACACTATATTACACTCGCCAACGCGCTATGCAATGCAATGAATGTCCTCTTCCCAGCGCAGGCTAGGTCGCTCAGCGCAGAGGCCCATCTCACCAGCGGTCCATGTCATCATCATATGTATCCATATCGCGCGGCGCATCCTCCTCCCGTTCCTGCTTCAGGGTCTGCGGTTCGACGATGGTCTCCGCAAGGTCCATCTTGACGTCGTCGCTAGCATGATGTCCATTCGTCGCAGTGACAGCAGGCTTCTCGCCCGTATGCCATGCCAACTCAACCCTGCCCAGTTGCTTAGGCAGGTCGGACGCAGCAAGTGGTCCCGCGCCTTCAGCGGCAGCCATGAAGTTCTCACCTTCATACCTCTGCTGGAACGCCACAAGCGCTGCGTCATTCCTCGCAGGATGCTTGGTGAGAATCGCGGTCTCCAAGCCGTTGAACATCAGGTACTGCCTCAATGCTTCTTCGTGCTCATCGTACCCACCATCCACGAAAGCGACCGAGACAGTCTTGGGTCGAAAATCGAGACTCATGCTCGGCTTAACCCGAGGTGCAGGTGCTCCAGCCCACCCGCCACGGTAGCTAGCCTGGGAGTACCCTCTGCCTCTTGGTGTGCGGCCGCGATATCCTCCTCGACTACGGTAGCTGGTTGCCGAGAATCCGTGCGGTGAGCCATAGAAGCCTCCGTTAGAGGCAGGCGCATCCGGATCAATGCCCATACTCTTCGCTTCGGCTTCCAGCTTCGCGAGCTGCACTTTAAGCGCTCTCGTCTGCTCGTTGTCCTCTGCACCATTCGCAGAGGGTGAGGGTGAGGCAGGCTTGCCACCCGTCTTCGCCGCAAGCATCTTCGCCATCTTCTTGCGCTCCTGGTCCATAATCTTCAGCTTCTCGTCGAGCTCCTGTCTTCGCTGCAACGCTTCTTCACGCTGCTTCTTCGTCTCCTCCTGTTTGCGCTGCGCTTCCTCCTGCCGTCTCGCAACTTCTTCTAGGTCGATCTCCGGCTCATCTTGCTTGGTCTCAAGATCCACCGACGGACGAGCTGGAGCTGGCGACGAAGCATGCCCGTTTGGTGGCCTCGGCAGCGTCTCAGGCTTATACCAGTACACCTTCACGAACCGATTGTCGAAGACGCTCTTCGGGCTATCGTACGCAGCTTTTGCAGCATCCCAGCTGTCGTATCTGACAATCGCAAGTCGCTTATACGCCTGCATCGTCACCTCCTCGATATCACCAAACTTGCTGAAGAAGTCGCGCACACTCTCTTCTGTGAAATTGTCCTCTGGTATCTGCTCGACTACCACTGATGTAATTGATCGGTCGTGATTGCGTCCGGTATGCGAGAACTCGGCGCGCTTACCTCCTCCACGGTTTCCAGGTTGCCCGACTCTGCCACGAATTCTTGCGCCTCCTCTGCCGCCGTCGGTGGGCGAAGTATCGAGGTGCCCGATGCGAGTAGGCGTTGGAAACATGGTGGCGTTGTTTGGATCGTACTCATCGCTCTGCTGTGGCACGATGTACGGGTTCTCGCCATGTTCGTACGGACAGGAGATGCCGCGCGCACAAAAGCCTTTCGTGTCGTAGTCTCTACAGCGCTGGCCGCTCCGGGGTTGGATGAAACCGTTGGATGCTGGTGGCGAGCCGGCGCCTGGCATCCCGGGTAGCGGTAGTCCCATTAGCTGTTGCATGGCCATGATGCTCGCCATCGGGTTACTCGGGTCGAATGGCGGCATGCCGGGAGGTGGTGTGGGCATGGGCGGTAGCTGGAACGCAGGCGTCTGCGATGCATATGGTGGCGGTGCTCCATACTGCCGCAAAGGTTGCTGTGCCTGCCTCCCACCACGCTGCTGCTCGTGACCTCTCCCACCTCGTCTTGCCTGCTTCACCGGCCTGTCTCCGCCCTCATAGCTCTGTATCCGCCCATCTTGCGGCACATCCGCACCCCACTCCGGGAGCAACCGCTTCCTGCTCTCATTTGATTGTCTCGGCGGCTCATCCACAGCCGCGGAAGGTCTAGGGGCTGGTCGCGACGGGTCGTATGATCTTGTCGCTATTGCATGGAAGGTATCGTTGACGAACTTCGAAGCGTTGTCGCCTAGGAAATCTTTCAAGTTCTCCACGCAATTCGCGCGTGCGATAGGCTCCGGCTCGTCGGTCTTGACAAGGGCGAGGACATAGTCGGCGAGCACGTCGGAGTCGGCGTCGGATATATTTTCCAGGCTCTTGATGATATACGTCTTGAGCAGCGCGGATTCCTCTTCGTTCACGTGCATCTTGTCGTTATCGCGATGCGGCACTGCAGCTCATCGTCGGATGTAGCCAAGATAATCTGGTGGACCGGGTGTTTGATGGATGTCTCCGGCGCAAACGAGCAAGAAGTGGAAGGCGCGTCCGTTGCGCGCCATGTTCGGGGATGCCAAGACGGGGTGACGCAAGAGCTCCCATTCACATGCCAGTCACTCGGCCAGTGCATTATCGAACATTCACTGCTCAGCGACCACGGCAAGGCTAACGACTCCTGGAACCGGCTCACGTGCTCCCCAGGAGCCACAGCATTGATGCCAACATGAAGCGCATCCGCGGCGCAGCCCACCACTGGCTTCACGATGGCGAGCGCATTGGCAGGGCACCCATTGGATGAACAGGGAGGATTCAATTGGGTCTATCTCGTCGAGGTGTTGGTCTCTGGCATCCTCGCCCTGTTCTTCCTATTCTACTTCAACCGCCTGTTTGCGACGGTGATATCGTATGCTATCCGAGCGTGGACATGGCACAAATACCGCGCGTACATCGACATCTCCGCGTTGCAGATCAGCTTGCTGGGAGGGCGGATCTTCTTCAAGAGCGTACGGTACCACGCGCAGAACGTGACGGTGCTCGTGCATGATGGACACATCACCTGGCGGTACTGGATCAGGTCTGTGCAGGAAGCGGAGATCTTTGAGGTTGAGGAGGAAGTTGCGCGGAAAGGGAAGGAGCGATCCGCGAGCGCGTCGCGGCCGAAGAGCGGGAGCGACAACAAGAGCGAGGTAGACGAGAAGTCTGAAAAGCGGAGTCAGAGTGTTGGCAAGGCAGAGAAGGCGGGCGGGAAGAAGAAGGAGCTGCCCTGTCGCATCTCGGTGAAGGTGTCTGGTGTAGAAGCCTTCATATACAACCGCAGCCCGGTGTACGATATGATTGTAGAGGCGACTGCCAAGAGGGCCAAGGCGCCGGCACGGGACTTTCAAGGCGATGGAAAGGCATACGCGCAACCCGAGTCACCTTCGTCTACAGGCCAGGACCACGAGAAGGGCAATGTCCAGTTCGGTGTGGGGGCGGAGAAGACGGCGACGAACGATACCAGTGGCAGTGTCAACCAACCCCATTGGCAGAAGCCTGAAATCCCCTCCATACTGCGCATGCTACCGGTCAAGATCGAATGCAAGCGAGCAGCAGCCGCAGTCGGCAACGTGCATACGACCAGTATCATCACTGCTAAACTGGAGAAGGCCGCTGGTACCATCGATGCTGCTCATGCTGGCCCCTTTGACATCTTCAAGCTGCTGTTCAACTTCGACTTTGAAAATGTCAATGTGCAGATGAAGCCCAACCGTGACTTCAAACAGCGGCAGTTGGACTTCGCTCAGCGCATTCTGCGCGAGAAAGAAGGCGAGGTTGTGGAGCAGAATGGCCTTGCCGCTAGGCTTCTGGCCAGACTCGACAATTGGTGGCGTACGTTTGCGGGCAAGTTTCACCATCGACGAAGTGTGAGTGGCTCCTTACGCACCGCTTCTATGAAATCTGTCGTGGAGAACCCAGCGACTACGGTTCATGATCGATTGCCCGGGCAGGCTCAATGGCATGGCCTTAGTCGATACTTGGATGACAGTGAGAATACGGGAAGCGACGAGTGGCAGCATGTAGAATACGCAAAGTCATCAACCCTCGTCGATTGCCCAAAGGTCAGCTTCCGCTTCTACTGGGACATTCCCGGCAAAGTACCGGACGGCATTACAGACAGCGAGACGTTGCTTGGCTCACTCTACGAGGACGACATCAATGGCTCCAAACCGCCTGACTATGGACTGGACTTTGGTGTTCATGGTGGGACTGTCGTGTACGGCCCGTGGGCAGACAGGCAAAGAGTGAATATGCAGCAGATCTTCTTCCCCGCCTCGTTCACTGATGCCGTGCCGGCACTGCCGCTCAAGCCTGGCAGCACGCGTGTTTCCACAATCTTTAAGATCTACGTGTCGGTGGATGAAGACGTTGTGCTGCGCGTGCCGACGCGTGAGCCTTCCAAAGACGGGCAGTGGCATGGTCGTGCAGACAAGAGCAACCCCGCCCAGCCTGGAGAAGAAGACGCCAAGCAGAAGCACGGCGGCAGGAGGCGCAGACACCACAAGCGGCAGCGCAAGGGCAAGCAAGGTCCTTCTGGCATCGATGCCAGGCCTTACGGGTGGCTTGATATCACCATCAAGGCCGACACGACCGTCAACTACGTCATGGACATGTTTGCGCGCGTCAATGGCTTTAAGAACACCCTGGATCTAGACGTCAAGGGTACGGAGATGACCAGTAGCGTCAACCATGGCCTACTCTGGCGCGCTGGACCGCTGACGCTCGAAGCCGACTTGTCGTACGCTCTGGGCTGGAGCTCGCTACGGAGATGGCCGTTCAACATTGTATGCGACGACATGGAGCTCTTCATACTGCGCGACCATATGTTCCTCATACAAGATATTGTCGAAGACTGGTCTTCTGGCCCGCCGCCGGAATTCTACACGTTCGTGCCCTTCTTCTACGATCTCAATATTACGTTCCGGAACTTCACGATGTATCTGAACGTCAACGATGCGAACATTATCAACGACTCGGCTGAGTTCGACAAGAACGACTTCCTGACGCTTGAGGGCAAGAGCTTGGAAGGTGTGATTAGCATTCCACTTGAGCACTTCCGTCCGAAGCGGAATATGATCACCTTTGAAGTCCTGACGCGAGAGATGCGCATGCGCATGCTCAGCCCATCTCGCAATACGATGCAGACACTACTAAAAGACAAGCAAGTAGCGGACCTGCCCAAGCTGACGCTCAAGGGCTCGTTCGATCAGAACGGTGAATCCCGAGCAGGCCTCACTGATGTGCTCCGCTTCGACATCGTGGGCACAGGACTGAACCTGAAAGCTTACGGTCAGCTTGTCCGGCAGCTCATCAATCTCAAGGAAAATTACTTCGGCGACTACGTCCATTTCAAGACGCTCGAGGAGTTCCAGACCGCAAGCGAGGACTTGGAAGAGGCGAATGTGAAGACGGCGAGTTTGCCACACCCGGCGGCGACCAATGAGCTGGACGTCATTCTGTGCATCGTAGCAGAGGACGTGACCGTTATGCTTCCGACGAATCTGTACAATGGGGATGAGTACGTGCGAATGGAGCTGCCGGTTGCGAACCTGGATCTACGCATTGTGAGCTACTACCTGGACATGGGTCTCAACCTGTCACCGCTCAGCATCTTGTCCGGTTCGAAGAGCGTTGACCAGAGTTCGCCGATTGAGGAGGCCTCGAGTACGCAGATATATGTCAGCCATGTTGACCTGAACGGTCATCGTGCGTTTGGCTTGCCGCCCAACGAGCCCGCATACATGAACACTTGGGACATCGTTGTCGGTGCGTTGACCGGAGAGTGCTCGAGCGCCTTTGTGCACGACCTTGCACTCGCTGCAAGGGCTTTCATCTTCGCATTTTCCGACGGCGAGAATGCGCTGCCGGTGTTCTCGCCGAACGTCTTCAACGACATTACTTTCGTGCAAGTACGTACTGATGTCGTCCGATTGTGGATGCACATTGGCAAAGACGCTTTGCTAGTCACGGCGCTGCCCATCAGCGTCGATACCAACGACTGGGCCGGTGAGCGCTTCTCGCAGCGCATTAATGTCTTGGCTCCGCAGGTTACTATCGCTTGTGTCGATGGCCGGAGCGCCTCGCGGCATAGACTTCGGGAGGCCCGGAGGACGCCCGTTCGAATGTACGCTTTCCTGCAGACTGGTGCTGCGGTTGACGTTGTTATTCGGAAGCAGCACTTTGACGACCAGAGACGGGCACAGCAAGCGCATGTGCGGCAGAGCGATCGAAGAACTAACCGTACGATGTTCTTGCAACGTGGCAAGAAAGATTTGCCTGTGGATTACACCGAGGGTGACAGTGTACAACCAGCGGCTATGCCTGTTCCGCCTTTCCCGCATCCTCTTGACCGTGCTGGGCATGCTATGACACGGCCGTCTTCAATCAAATCGACTCGCAGTTTCCTCAGTGGGAGGAGTCTGCAGTCGCAGAAGTCATCCTCGTCAATCTCAAGCTCCATCAAAGGAGCTGACGGTGGCCGTGCTGGGAGTGCTATACGAGGACCAGATACGGGCCGTGCAGCGCGACAGCCGATGTTCAGATCGTTCAGACGACAAGCAAGCTCGTCGGAATCGGCGCGAAGCAACAGTCGTGGTGGTGACAGGTCCGGCGACTCCTCTCCCAGGCGTATGCGAGGCATATCCGGCGATCGTCAGCGGGCTGAGGCCGGTCTACCGCCTTCTACCATGGCATTCACCAGCTCATTTTCTGAACCGTACTTCCCGCTTGACGTGGTAGAGCCGGATGAGACTGACGTTCCCGCCTACCCAGATGTTGCTGACCTAGATGACGCGCGATCTGAGACATCATCTCTGTCTGCGGAGATTGAAGATCCTGAAGTTGACGAGGATGCGGACCACATGAGCGTTTTCATCAAGCTTGAGCCTGGTATTCGAGCGTACGTCGAGCCGAGGGTAGGAGCTATGGCGGCCAACCTCATTGGCAAGCTGCTTCCGAAAAGCCCAGAGGATGTCATGGATGCGTTTCACATGGACGTTATGGGCACGATATCCACTCACCAGCAGGAGCGGCGTGGCGAAGCCAACGTCCTCGAGATCCAAGCGAGTTTGCCTTCGGCTGTTTTCAGGGTCGTCAATCCGCCCAATGATGGCACTGGCCCGGATCAGCTCGACATTAGCATTCGTGGCTTGGAGCAGATGGTGCGCGTCAGAAAGCGCCCTTCAGCAGAAGGCGCGAAACAGACGATGGCTCTACACACCGTCAGTGAGGGGGTGGAGCTGTTATTAGGCAGCAGTGAGGACCTCTCGAATGGCATACACGCTATCAAGGCTCGTGTCGATGACATTCTCATCTGGGCCGCGATTGCGAATTCTCAGTCGCTGCACGTTTCCATCAGAGATACCAATTTAACGGCTTCCGGCGCCCATGCGAAGTTTCTTGCTTCGTTGGCGCTGAAGGTTGTTCCGCTAGTGAACGACAACGTGGCCCGGTTCGGATCAGTCTTAGACAAGGATCGCAAGAGGCTGCTGCTTTTGATCTACACACTCACCCAGTACAGCGAGGGTGTCGGCGATCCACCGTTTCTAGCGCGCATGACTTACATCCTGCGTGCTTTCCCAGACCACTACCGCAACCAGGAGTCGTGGAAAGTGCTCTCGCGCTTCCGGCACATACTGCGGAGCTTACCGGACAACGTCATGGACGGTCTTCAGCATGAGTACAAGAGTGGCGAGCTGAAATGTGCGCCAGACGCTTCAGCAAAAGTATTGGACAGCTGGGCACAGTGGCGGAATTGGGACGTGCCGAGCGTTAACCAAACTCTCGCCTTCCGCATGTTGTTTAGCCAGGCTGAGGCGAGGCCGCTCGAAGAGCCAGAACCGCTGCCGCTCACGCTCACTGTTCGATCAGAGCTGCTTCGTATTGCTATTGAGTATCATTCCAAAGTCAACGAAGTGGTGATTGAAGAGATGTCGCTAGGCGTTGACAGGACGCCGCCTACAACGCCAACTGGGCTGATGCTTCTGGAGGAGAACAAACGAACCAAGACATTGCTGCAGCTACACACGAGCACCATTGGCTTTGCCTTCGACTGGAGCGTCTACAGCATTGTGGAAAAAGTGCTGCCCTTGAAAGATCAATTCGAGAGTCTCACCACCCAGCAGCACAACGTACAGTCAAGGAGTGCGACCAAAATCATGAGCGATGAGCTCAGTCGGCATGATTTTCACATTGTGCTCTCAACTGACAATGGACGGATATCACTCCAGAGCATTAATCTTCGGCACGTATCACACGCCGAAGGCATGAAGATGTCTTTGGTTGGAACGACAAGAGCAAATGAGCAGTATGGACAGTGTTCAAGCGCCCTTGTCAATGTGGACAGGGCGGTCACCGAGCTCTACGCTTCTTCGACCTGCATATGGCAGACGCTGTTGACATCGCCAAGCATCTACATACATCATCTTCAGCCAGTTGCTCGTGCGAACATAGCGCCATCAGTGGTCGTAGCGGCTGCATACAACGAGCTGGACATTGTGGTGAAGGAGCAGCTGCCAGGCATACTCCACGTCGCGGACAGCATCATCATCGATGAGGTATCGAAAGTGATGCAGCTTGTCAAATTGGTGCAGACCAAGACAGCAGGGTCGACGCCGCAACCGGATGGCTCACCTGATATCAAGCCGGCTACTAGACTCGAGATTGCAATGCTGGCTGGCACATTGCATATGGAGGTCTCGTTGCTCCAGGCTCTTAGCTACCGGCTAGACGGTACAGCGGCAAGTGTGCGCCTTTCACCCAGCTTGTCCGGTGATAAAACAGTGGGTGTCGACTTCGACGCAAGCGGGCAAAGTCACTCGTTTGTCAACACAAGCAAAAGCGAGCGGCATCGTCAAGGCATCCTTGAGCTGCCACCTATCAACGGCCACGTGAGTTACGCCATGTCTCCCGACGAGACCTCAATCTCTGTTGCAACTACTATAGAGCGAATCGAGGTCGATGCCGCTGCAATACAGAGCATCATGACTGTAGTCAACAAGCCGGAGGTACAGCACGTGTTCGAAGCAGTGCAAGCCGGTGTTGCGGATATGAAGCATCACGTTGCAGATCTCAACATCGGATCTGCTGAGCCGATAAAACTTGCCGCTGGACAGACAAGGAGAACGCTCTACGACATACGATTTGCGCTTCTAGGAGTGAGAGTGGCTACTAGCACGCCTCAAGTTCGCGGCCGCTCTACAGCTGAGGTGGAGTTCGGTATTGGTCCTCTGCACGCTACAGCCTCGAACAGAGCCACCGCGAAGGACACCAACCAATTTATACCCGAGGTTCGCGCTTATATTCAGGACATCGGAGCCCGGCTCTGGATCGATGACCGAGGAAAGCACGACCCATGCGGCGATGTCGCTTTGGGCATCAAGATACACTTCCATTCGAGTACAGCGAAAACCACAGGCTCTATTGCTCGCGAGTTGAGCATAGGAAGCGATGGGCTGGAAGTCAACGTTTACCCCGAGACGGCTTCCACTCTCGTAGACGTGATCAATCATCTGCAAGATAGACTCCGGCATCTTGATCTATCTCGAGAGGTCGACTATATCCGCAGACTGCGTGATGCGCGCAAAGACACCGTCATACGGAAAATTCGAGGCAGGAAGGATGCCTCCAGTGAAGAGGACGATGCCGCAGCCTTTACAGCCGCAGACTTACTGTCTGTGAAGACTACTGTGATTCTGAGCAACATCAAAGCGTCCTGGCTCGTGGCCGACAAGTACCAGACGGCTCCAAGAGCGAAGGCTGATGATGCTGTACTCAGTCTAGCGAGTATTGAGTTCACGACACAAGGTGGACACGAAGCCAGGCTCACGATCCACGATGTCCTGCTTCAGCTTACACGACGGAATACAAGCAGAAAGGATCGGGCATTGAACTCAGCTCTCCTGCCCGAGGTGGGTTTTAGCGTGGCTTACTGGTCTCGCGGGAAGGGTCGTAGTCTCGCCTTCAAAGCTACTGGAAAGCCATTAGACTTGCGCTTGGAGTCTAAGTTTCTTGTGCCGGTTAACGCGGTACAAAGATCCGTAGAGTATGCCATCGAGAGATACAAATCCGGGACCGCAACCTGGCAAATCACCCCAACTACGTCCGGCGCTCCTAGAGCGAAGATTATTGACACCAAGCGTCTCGCCTCGCTGCTTGTTGAGGCAGATTTTGCTGGAGCGCAGGTGTATATGCAGGGCTCTGGCACCGGCAGCAACTCACTGGGTGGATTGGCAGCTTCGTCCCAAGACCACGGCTCACAGCACGGTAGATACGGCCAGTTCGCCACTGAGCACACACCAATGAACTTTACGTTGAGGGCTCCAGGCATAGCCTTGAAGCTGGAGTACAATTCGAATGAACGCCAGCCGACCGTTAATGGAGAGTTGCAAATCGAGGCATCGACGAATACGCTGAAGCCCAACGTTGTGCCCCTGATCCTAGAGGTGTCAAACAGCATCAAAGAAGTCATGCAGAGCAAGGAGAACGTCAACGCTGCGCAGCCGAAGCCGAAGCCAGGTTCTGAGCCGAAGGCACCGCAGAAATACTTCGACGAGGAGTCAATCGTCACTGCGAATCCCACCGCACTGTTTGGCAAGACTAAGGTAGACCTTGGGCTACGCATATGCCGGCAGGAATTCGGTCTGACATGCCAACCGATTGCGCGCATTGACGCCAAAGCCGTACTCGACGACTTCTACTTCACGATGAACACAATCGAGTCCGATGACTACGGACACTTCTTCGCCATGTCGGCGGTCTTATCGAAACTCTCGGCTGACGTCAAGCATGTCTATTCACGCGAGCCCACTTTCAGCTTCAACATGGACTCTATTGTACTGTCGCTGATGAACAGCAAGCACCTGAGCGGCGTCAACGGAATCTCGGCCATCATAAAGGTGAATCCAACGGAGCTCTCAGTCAATGGGAAGCAGCTTCAAGACCTGCTCTTGTTCCGGGAGATCTGGCTTCCACCGGAGATACGTAGTGCTCAGGCTGCGGCTCCAACCGGCCACCCTATGCCCACGCGGTCGGACGACTATGCGGTGCAAAAGTACCATGCAGCTGCAGTAGCTGCAGCGTTCCCATGGAACGCGACCGTCTCCATCACCAAGCTAGGCGTCAATCTCGACCTTGGCCAAAGCATTGGCAAGACGTCTTTCACGATCACTAACCTGTGGGCTTCGCAGCAGAAATCGTCAAGCTGGGAGCAAGATCTGTGCGTTGGCCTGGATGCGATGGACATAACAAGTACCGGTAGAATGAGCGGCTTCATTCGACTTGCTGGCGTGGGTGTCCGCACGTCCATCAAATGGCCGCAAGATACGAAGACCGACGGTAAAACGCCCTTGATTCAAGCATCTGTTGGATTCAGGAAACTACTGGCCAAGGCCGCGTTCGACTACCAAGCATTTGCGTTTGGCGACATCGAGGACTTCGACTTCCTCATGTACAATGTGCGCGAGGCGCATGCGGACACGAAGAACAGCGATCGGCTCGTCGCTGTGCTTGACTGTAAGAAAGCATACGTCTTCTGTACGTCGACCAGTTCTGCACAGGCCGTCGGCTTGTATCAAGCTTTCGACCGTCTCATCCAAGAGAAGCAGACAGCGTACATGCAGTCATTGAAAGACATCGAGAAGCATCTTCGCAGAGAAAGCACGGTCGTCCCGACTCGCTTCGGTCCTATAATACCGGACTCACCAGTGAAGACGAAATCTGAGAACAGGTCACCCATCAATCTGCACACAGATGTTGTACTTACGCTGGGCGCCATCAGCTTTGGTGTCTACCCGAGCACGTTCTTCGACAGTCAAGTGCTCAAGCTCGAAGCCAACAACATCCAGGCTCGCTTTGCTGTCGGCCTAGAGCATGGCAGGATACACAGCGGGCTCGGCATGACACTAGGCCAGCTGCAAGTTGCCTTGGCAAGCGTGAAGAGGGTGACAGCAGTGCCCAAAGCGCTCGAAGTATCGGTGGACGAGGTAATCAACACGGCAACGAACGCGAAAGGCGGCATCATCCTGCGCGTGCCGAAAGTGGTGGCCTCGATGCAAACATGGCAGACGCCTGAT
Source organism: Oleoguttula mirabilis (assembly GCA_035135055.1). Taxonomy (NCBI): domain Eukaryota; kingdom Fungi; phylum Ascomycota; class Dothideomycetes; order Mycosphaerellales; family Teratosphaeriaceae; genus Oleoguttula; species Oleoguttula mirabilis. The sequence continues at coordinate 95,538 of JAVFHQ010000050.1, read as the reverse complement.
TCCAACAGCGTGGACTTCATCTTCAAGAGCCTGTTCGATGGCAAGATCGACGTCGGCTGGAACCTGTCCCGCATCAACTTCATCAAGGGCATGTGGACTGCTCACGCACGATCACTCGCCGCTCGTCTTGGCAAGTCCCTACCCGAGTCCGCGGTCAAAATTACGGCTGGCTCTGATGAGTCAGAACGCAAAGAGGGTGACGAGAAGGAGAGTCAGGAGAAGATCACTGCGGAGGTCAACCTCCCACAGTCACGTTATGAGTACAGGGCCCTTGAGCCGCCCATAATCGAGACGCCGCAGCTGAGGGATATGGGAGAGGCCACTCCGCCGTTGGAATGGGTTGGTCTGAATAGGGACCGCCTACCGAATGTGACCCATCAGATCGTCATCGTAAGCTTGCTGGAGGTGGTGAAGGAAGTGGAGGATGCGTACGAGCGGATACTGGGCTCGTCTTGACGCACTGTTGAGTGGATTTGGAGCGTTCAAGCGCGGCGTTGGGGAGCATGTCGTGTGCATATATGTACACAATGAGGAGTGTGCGTCTGGGAGGAGCGATACGGAGTAATGTAGATACGCGTATGCCAAAGTTGAGAGACCAGATCATCATCGATTCCTACCGCCGCACAACGTAGTGGCGATGTCTACTCCGTGGAGCTACTCAGCCACTGTGACTCATAGCAATCATGTGGAGGTTACAGTCAGTCAGCGTATCTGTGCCTGCTGCTTTGAGATGTCGAGTCATACATGTATCGTTCGTGCGCCGTCAGCGGTGAATGCGCGGTGACAAACACCGCCACCGCCTTCGAAGTTCAAAGCGGGCTAGCTCTATTTAACCCCACCAGCCCACGCATTTTGCATTTCCTCGCAGCTCCACCTTCGCCATCACCTCTGCACCAACACACACGCCTTCTCAAGGTACAAGACCGCGCAGTCCAGCCCTCTCACTGCATGTGCTGACCCGCTACAAGGCAGGCAATCCTCCAGACGGTCGTTCAGTGCGCTCAAGCACTCTAAGCGGGGCATTTTCGAGCCTCCACCACGACACCAAGAAAACTTTTTCTCCGCGAATAAGCATCAACCACCGCAAAGATGGTCAAGTAAGTCATGTCGCGAGATGCGTTGGGCACTCCTCAGAGGTGGCTCGCTGCAAGCGCAACGGAAACAGGCGCACGAGCGAGAGCATGGCTGACAAGACGCGCGCAACAGCTTCACCGTCGAGGAGATCCGTGGCCTCATGGACCGGCCGCAGAACATTCGTAACATGTCCGTGATTGCCCACGTCGACCACGGCAAGTCCACCCTCACCGACTCGCTCCTCGCGCGTGCCGGTATCATCTCCGCCAAGAACGCCGGCAACCAGCGCGCGACGGACACCCGGCCAGATGAGCAAGAGCGTGGTGTCACCATCAAGTCTACGGCCATCTCGCTGTACGGCGAGCTTGAGCACATTGAAGACCTCAAGGACATCGCGATCAAGACCGAGGTGAACGAGTTCTTGATCAACCTCATCGACTCGCCCGGCCACGTCGACTTCTCATCTGAGGTCACGGCCGCTCTCCGTGTCACCGACGGTGCGCTCGTCGTCGTCGACACCATCGAGGGTGTGTGCGTGCAGACCGAGACCGTGCTCCGTCAGGCACTCGGTGAGCGTATCAAGCCCGTCGTCATCATCAACAAGGTCGACCGTGCGCTGCTGGAGCTGCAGATGTCCAAGGAAGATCTGTTCCAGAACTTCTCTCGTGTGATCGAGTCCGTCAACGTAGTCATCTCCACCTACTTCGACAAGGTGCTCGGTGACGTTCAAGTCATGCCGGACAAGGGCACCGTGGCCTTCGGCTCCGGTCTCCACGGCTGGGCCTTCACCGTCAGGCAGTTCGCTTCCAGGTACTCGAAGAAGTTCGGTGTTGATAAGAACAAGTTGATGGAGAGACTCTGGGTAAGCAATCGTGGCGTCTCGAAGGAGAACCGTGCTGACATCAATTACAGGGCGACAGCTGGTTCAACCCAAAGACCAAGAAGTGGACTAAGGTGGGCACACACGAGGGTAAGCCGCTCGAGCGTGCATTCTGCCAGTTCTGCTTGGACCCCATCTTCCGTATCTTCGATACCGTCATGAACTTCAAGAAGGAGGAGATTCCATCGCTTCTCGATAAGCTCGAGATTAAGCTTACTGGCGAGGAGAAGGACCTCGAGGGCAAGGCGTTGCTCAAGGTTGTCATGCGCAAGTTCTTGCCAGCCGCCGACGCGCTTCTGGAGATGATGATTCTCCACCTGCCCTCTCCAGTCACTGCTCAGCGGTACCGCATGGAGACTCTTTACGAGGGTCCGCACGATGATGAGGCCGCCATTGGTATCCGCGACTGTGATGCTAAGGCCACGCTCATGCTCTACGTCTCCAAGATGGTGCCTACATCCGACAAGGGTCGTTTCTACGCCTTCGGCCGTGTGTTCTCTGGTACTGCTCGCTCTGGTCTTAAGGTCCGCATCCAGGGCCCGAACTACACCCCAGGCAAGAAGGAGGACTTGTTCATCAAGTCCATCCAGCGCACCGTTCTCATGATGGGCAAGTACACCGAGCCAATCGAGGATGTGCCGGCCGGTAACATCCTCGGTCTGGTGGGTGTCGATCAGTTCTTGCTGAAGTCTGGTACCCTCACTACCTCTGAGACCGCGCACAACCTCAAGGTCATGAAGTTCTCCGTCTCGCCTGTTGTCCAGCGCTCTGTCGAAGTCAAGAATGGCAACGATCTGCCCAAGCTGGTCGAAGGTCTCAAGCGTCTCTCCAAGTCCGACCCGTGTGTGCTCTGCTTCATCTCCGAATCCGGCGAGCACGTCGTCGCTGGCGCCGGTGAGCTTCACTTGGAGATCTGCTTGAAGGATCTGGAGGAGGACCACGCCGGTGTTCCTCTCCGCATCTCCGACCCTGTGGTGCAGTACCGCGAGACTGTTGCTGCCGAATCCCGCATTCAAGCACTGTCCAAGTCACCGAACAAGCACAACCGTCTTTACGTGATCGCAGCGCCTCTGGCTGAGGAGGTCTCTAGGGACATCGAGTCCGGCAAGATCGGCCCGCGTGACGATATCAAGGCTCGCGCCCGTATCCTCGCGGACGAGCACGGCTGGGATGTCACCGACGCCCGCAAGATCTGGTGTTTCGGCCCAGACACCAACGGTGCCAACTTGCTCGTCGACCAGACCAAGGCTGTCCAGTACCTGAACGAGATCAAGGACTCCGTCGTGTCCGGCTTCCAGTGGGCAACCAAGGAAGGCCCGGTTGCTGAGGAGCCAATGCGCAACATTCGCTTCAACATCATGGACGTCACCCTCCATGCTGATGCCATCCACCGTGGTGGTGGGCAGCTCATCCCAACTGCGCGCCGTGTGCTCTACGCCGCTACTCTTCTCGCCGAGCCAGCTCTTCTCGAGCCCGTCTTCTTGGTGGAGATCCAGGTGCCAGAGGGAGCCATGGGCGGCATCTACGGTGTGCTCACCAGGAGACGTGGCCACGTGTTCGAGGAAGCCCAGCGTCCGGGTACCCCGCTCTTCAACATCAAATCCTACCTGCCTGTCAGCGAGTCATTCGGCTTCAACGCAGATCTACGCTCGGCCACCTCCGGCCAAGCCTTCCCACAGTCAGTGTTCGACCATTGGCAGGCCCTGCCGGGTGGCAGCGTGCTCGACAACACCAGCAAGCCAGGTCAGGTCGTGGTCGAGATGCGGAAGAGGAAGGGTATCAAGCCGGAGGTGCCGGGCTACGAGAACTACTACGACAAGCTTTAAGCGCATACCGACATGTGATTGCGCGTGAGTCGGAGACGGGAGGTTCCAGGAGCAAAGCGAGGAAATGGGGGAGTCTAGTGCCACAGGTACAGCGTTGTTGCACGCTATAGACACCCGAGAGCATACCACGAATGGATGCGCTTGCATGAGACCGAAATGAGAAATGGGAGAAGGGGAGGGTAACCATGACTTTTCCTATGTTCAAGTTGCATGTTTGATAGGAGGAGTTAGTTAGATTAGCAATACGACTGATCAGACTTCCTCCAACTCCTCAAAACGCATATGAAGCCAGGTGCACGGCTAACACGCAGCTTGCGACTCTCCCATGACCTCCAAGCCGGGTGGACAACCCGAAAGGCATTTTCGACAGCTCTCATGAGAAACAGCTCCCACGTTGCTGGCCTAAGCGTTCTCGTGCCACGACCGAAAGGTATACACGAGCGCGCTTTCCTTCTTTCGGCACCGTTGAAAGTGATCCAACTGTGCTGTAACCTCTTCCAGTGCCTCCGAGAATCCCAGTCCAACTACGACCTTACACTGCACGCTTCGACGTTCTAGCAGGCTACCCAGCCCAAGATGTCATAGCTGAGCCTGGCACTGGCTCAGGCTGCGCAACGGAACCATGACCTACTATTCGTCCTCTCCGAAGCTGAGTATTCCGTGCCAGCTTTCCGACAGAACTCAGCTCGCCTATATGATCGTGAGGCTGAGCGCCGGAACCTTGAGCTTCGTCTGAGGCGGCTCCACGACGTCACAGAGAAGGAACGCGAGGGGCATGAGAGGTATCGCGATAGCACAGTGAAGCGCTTCCTGCACAATCTTGGCGGCAGAAGGGTAAAGCCAAGTTAGTCAGCCAAGGATCGAAAGAGGAGCGAGAGTTCCCGGAGGCTTGGCAGAAGGAGCGTGAAGCAACGGTGAGACTCGAAGAGCTCAAGAGGCAGCTCAATCATGTGAAGGCATACGATGTCAAGCTGAAGAGCGACAAGCGCAGAGCGAGCTGAAGCTGGTGTATGATACTGATGTGTGAAATTGTACATTGAGACTCCTGCTGACCCACCGCGTTGTAGGTAGCAGACAATCTTCAGTGGACCGACCCTGGAGGTGCCCGAGGAGAACCAGAGGGAGAGTATCGTCTGTTCGGCAAAGGAAGCTTTCCAGCGCTGTCAGCTCCAGCAAGGTAACGACGAGCATGCTTTGCAGGATCCGCACCTTGCGCAGATGATGGCGATGCTCCCATTTAGGTCGAAGGAACACTTCAGACCCTGATAGGTCACTGGTATGCTCAGATTGGCGGCTAAGTCATCGAACTGGTAGTGGTGAGTAGCTAGTAACGAGCAGGCGACTGCTGGGGCCACGTGCGGTAGCTGTCCGGACCTGAGGTTGAGTAGCCGGCATTACAAGAGCAGAGCACGACCGGAGGCTGAGGGCGATGGTGGTGATGATAAAGGAGCAATGCATCTCGCTGCGTGTTTCTGTGGTCGATAGGAATCCTGTCGAATATGCTACCTGTATGCAAGTAGCGAAGGGGAATGTTGACAGGCTGCTCGAAGTGCTGGCTTCGCACAGTCCTCGTACTTGCCGTCAATCAAGCGCGAGGAAAGCGCCTATGAGGGTGCGGTATATAGAGAACGAGCAGCAACGAGACGGGCAATCCACATACAGCGGGCAGACTCATCCTCCGAGGACCTGAGGCGAATGCAACAGCCCGAAGGTGGCCGAGCTTCTGGAGCTAATGTCGACACTTTGGAGAAGTCCACCCATCCCCTGGAAAGATAGGTAGCCGTGGTATACCGGTAGAGGATGTAGTAGTTGAAATGTACCTGCGGTCTCTGGAGAGGCGTATAGGTAGCCACGATCTTTATACCAGCCCTCGCAAGTCCCGGCGCAACGACCTCCTGAGCTACGGCAGGGGCAGTAAAAGGAATAGAGCAGCGACTGCAACCTGTAGTCATCAGCTATCGAGACCGGCCGACATCAACCACTGCACCTAATCCATCTCGTGCAACGACGTATGAGAGCGATGATCATGGAAGGGAGACCTCGGATTGGCAGACATGGAGGCTGCATATGCATCCTGCGGCCTGCCAGAAGTGGCTAGTTCCGGGAGGAAGCGGACATGATGTCATTGTCATTGCTGCCTTTGGAGCCTTAACCGTTTCAACGACGTCGACCTCGACGTGTTACAGCACGCATGCACGCATGTGATCATTGCCACGCAATTCACCAGCATCGAAAGGGTTCCCAAAGCTCAAACACATGCATCACTCTCTCGGCGCTTGCATCTGTTCCACTTGACAACAGCACCTGCAACCGATCATCAGATTCCGCATCCTATACCAAGCATAGTCTCTCGTCCTCGACGAACCTCAGCTCACCAACAACCCGGCGTGCATACCCCCATCTCGCACCCCAAGTGGAAGGCCACCATGGCGCCCGCCGACGTCGAGACCTTCTCATACCCGCACAAGACCTCCGAATACTCCTACCGCGTGCCCACCCCACCGCGCATCGTCGTCCCACCACCGGCCCTCAACTCCGACGCTCTACCGGAGATCACGCTCAACGCCCTCCGCTCCGCCAACTTCCTGAACCAAGTCAATTACAACAACATCGTCACGCAGAATGCACTACTGGAATGGACGTACGAGCGGAGACGGGAGGCGCAGATGATCCTGCCATATCTCTACCTCGGGCCCATGACGGCGGCGAAGGATGAGCGCTTCTTGCGAGGCGAGAAAGGGCACATGGCTGGAGGTGGTGAAGGCGGGATCACGATGCTGCTGGGTGTCAGGCACAAACACAGTTTTGAAAGCAAGCTCATGAACGGCGCGCTGAGGAAGGCGGAAGAGCTGGGCATCGAAAGCCGCACCGTCGATCTTGCGAGCAACCAGGACTTGATTCACAGCTTTCCATCCACCACGGCACTCGTCAACGACCACCTTGCGCGCGTGCACCGGACGACAGGCCAGCTAGGCAAGGTGCTTGTCTTCTGCGAATCAGGCAACGAGCGCAGCGCGGCTGTGGTTGCAGCGTACTTGATGGAGACGCACATCGACGTGGACTTCATCAAAGCCATGCAGCTAGTACAAGCGCAGCGCTTTTGCGCAAACTTCGACGATGCGCTCAAGAGGCTGCTGCAGGGCTACTGGGACATACTGTGCGCGAAGAGGGCAGTGGCGGCTGTGGAAGGGCAGGCGAGTGGGTTCAATGGTATGGCGAATGGGTATGGAAGTCCGCCGGCGAAGACGAAGCGGGGTTTGCAGCGTGACGACGACGAGGAGATGGATGGAGCGACGGAGGATGATCTGGAGCGGTTCGGTGGGAGGACGTTTGCGCCTTTCATGGATCAGGCGTTGTAGACGGACAGCGCGAACAGGAGCACACATCGCGCTTCTAGCTACTTCTGAGGACACATATGATGCATTACGAGGGCGCAGCAAGGCGGAAGGCATGGCTTATGTTTACGGCGGTAGATACCCACGACGTTCGGGGAGGCTAGCATCGACTTAGCGAGGCGTATGGTGCACTCTTCCACATGGGTTGTTGCTCAACGCATCAAATTCAGCGCTGCTCACTCTCTCAGTCGCCCGCGCTGTTATGTCGGCAGATCATCGCCTTAATACCTGATACTCCTCCTCCATCTACCCAAACACTCACCACGCCCCTCTCCTCGCTCCTAAGCGTTCAAGGAGTATAATCTACGGGCTTGCAGCAGAACAAACCCATCTCGAACCGCTGCGGCTACTTTTGCTGACGTCCACCGATGCCTTCTCCACTCATCTGGTCTCCACTGATCCACTGGACTTGGAGGGAACAGCACACTCTCTTCGCCGGATCCAGTGGACTTATGCCGAGTCGGTATCCAAGTATGCGAAGATGCTCGCCAGAAACTCGTTGGGCAGGTCTTCGCATGGAGACTTCTCCGTCTGCGCTTCTGTCACCAGGAGTCTGTTGGGCAACTTAGCTGACCGCTTCCCTGTCTGCACTTCGTGAGCTGGCCAGGCCGACTGTCTGCTGAGGTGGCCATCGTTGCAATGCGTGGGCAAGATCGCACTGCAGCTCAGGAGGTATGTTACATCATCGTAGTCTTCCACCACGAGTGTTATTAGTACGTCTGGTGCTTGGGTCTTCTACGGTCGTGTGATCCTGAGCGAGGGCTGTCACATGAAGCTGACAACGAGAACCTGCGTCGCTGGCATGCACCAAGCAGTTGAGATAGCATGTGGGTTTGATGGTGGATCGTCCCATCAATATATCTACAGTCTGCAGGCGTTAAGCTTGCAGGCCGAAGCTTGCTTCGTTTGGGCACAGTCCAACCGACCGTTCACCTCGTCCGGCTATTCAGTTCTGAATTCTTCTAGGCAATCTCTGGCAAGGAAGTGAGCGAAGAATTACCCACCAAGCCTCCAACAGGACTTCCATGCAGTCAGTCTCTTGCAGGAGATACTTGATGGACAGCTTTGTCATCAAGGGTAGTGAGAGGCTGTGGAAGTCTCTCTACAGCTCCTCCCGAGGGCGAAGACGAGTCTCTCAGACATATCGTGACCTCCGATAATGATACTTGCAGACACAACTCGCACACCGAATCTGCCACAACACTCTCCCTAGACCCCTGTGACACGCACAACGTGTTGCAGCGATTTGCGTCCCCGTTGGTACAGGCCGGCAACGGCAAAGGAACCTATGGGTTGCAGTCCAAGAACACGAGATGCTAATACGACATGTCACTCTCCCAAAGGTAAAGGATGGTCTGTGAGAAGGAAGGAGTTGATGGAGTTTCAGTTGAACGCAACCCCTTCGCTTTACATGTACAAGTCGCCCGCCGAAGTTCTGTGGCAATCAGGTAGGCCTCTGGTATCCATCCACATCTGTTGAGTTGGCAAGCTTCTCGTACTTCGAGTAGTTCTCGCCTGGGAGATTGTCAGCATCTTGTGCCGCAAGAATATAAAGACAGGTGCATACTGTAAGTCTTCAGCTTTTGCTGTATAGCCGAGTATGCATCGCTACCAATAACCTGGAACAGAACGTCAGATATATCCGTTTTCTCTTACAATATGCCATTGTTTGCTCACGGTTCGAAGAGGTGGGTCATCCATCTTCGCAATCTCCCACATGGCGCGAGCGCCCTTGACAGGGTCGCCCGCTTGCGTACCATGTCGCTCACCCATCGTCTTCTCGGCGTTGATGTGGTCGTAGCTGAAAGACACCAGTCAGTAGTGGCACAGTGACTCATAGCCAACCCACCAGCACTCCACGTACGCCTTGTTCTTGTTGTCGCCGAACATCATACTGCGGCCTGCCCAGTCAGTGCGGAACCCACCGGGCTCGATGCAAGTGAGCTTTATGTTCCACTCAGGCTTCAGCTCTGCTGCCAAAGCTTCTGTGAAACCTTCAACGGCCCACTTCGAAGCGCAATACTATCACATTGTCAGTCTATACTTGCCGGCACATAACAATGACGATCGAATAGCTCCTACGATCGAGAATGTCGGAACGCCGCGCTGGCCTCCAATGGAAGTGATCTGCTGGATCTTGCCGCCAGGGGGCTTATTCTCTTCCCTCAAAACCTCAAGCGCTCTCCGTGTTACATTCAGAAGGCCGAAAAAGTTCACTTCCATCTGCGTTCGTGTTTGGGCGTCGGAAAGGGACTCGAACTCGCCGGAGAGACCGTAGCCTGCAAGGTGAAGGGTAACAGAGTCAGTACACGTGTCACCCAACCGTTCTCACATGAATTTCGTACCGGCATTGTTCACGACAACGTCAATGCGGCCGAACTGCGACATCGCCTTCTCAAATGCTTTGTCGATGGAAGCCTGGTCCGTGACATCGCAGTCGACAGCGAGAAAGTTCTCTTTGGACGTTCCATCGAACTTCAGCTTCGATGAGTTCCTCGCCGTCGCGACGACTTTGTCGCCTTCACTCAATGCTTTCTTCACGAGTTCATTGCCGAAACCGGTTGAGGTGCCAGTGACTTAGATTGTCGAATAGGATTAGCATACTATCTTGGACGAGACCATACCAGATGTCATACGTACTGAAGAATATTTGAGGTGCCATGGTAGTTTTGTAAAGATATTAATCGGTGTTCTGGACGAAGAACAAGGCTGGCATGGCAAGTAGTCCTTATGTTCAGCGTATCTGCGATGTCGTAAACACCTGAAGAAATTCGAAGTGACATCACGTCCGAGGGGCAGCGAATGGACATAATCTCCGTAAACACCGAAGACAGCGAGAAGCTGTCACCTGTGAGGTCACCGAGCTCTGTCGTACTGGCTAGACCTTCTTTGTGATAGAGTTTGCAAGGCGAAAAGCATCGCAGAGGTTCGAAGTTGTGAAGTTTGTGAAGTTTGAGAACGTCGTACCTCCTAGTTAAGTCCACTCTCACCTCCCAACGGGCGAGGTGAAGTCTCTTAAACGGCAATGCACCGGACGTCGTCTGGTCACAACATGATTGTGATAGCCAGTAATCTGGGTCTGGGAAGCTCAGTACTACCGACTGGTACTTGGTGAGCGGAAGTAAAGATGTGACTTCGGCACGATGGACCCTATGAAATTGCCTCGTTGATTAGATTGATGTTCAGCAACCGTATCGCCCGCCAAGACTCTGCACCTGCATTGTACGCACGAGAAAGACATCTGGTTCAAGTTTGTCTGGTCCGCACCTATACTACGTTCCGTTGTTACCTTGAAAGCTCTGCTGCAACACCCCAGGCATCCTGTCGTCAAGATCGAGAACAGCTTGCCCGAAAAGGCCATTCGCCCATGAGAACCACTGCCGAGTCCAATCGCTCACGTTGAAAGTATTGATACTCTCATGAATTAGCCCTAACCCGTCCGTGCTGCTGACGATCTCCTGCAACTGCTGCGTGATTTCCGCCTCGTCGGTCGAAGTCAAGATGCGCACAATCGAGGCCATCTAGAACAAAAAAGAGCAGTCAGTACGCATCTCATATCAGGCACATCCGCTGCACAATGCGTACTGGCCAAGCGAAACCCGGACCGTCGTGTGCACCTCCGATAGCACTTATGACAGGTCCTCGTATGAAGTAGGGATTGCTGGCGCTGAGCAGCAATTGACGGGTATTCTGGTAGACCGGATCGTTCACGTCCAGATAGCCAAAGAAGGGTGCGGCAAGTAGTGATGGTATGTTGGCATCATCCTGCAACAGGGAGAGCAAGAGTCAGCACTTGAGCTGCACGAGGAGCGCTACACACCGCTTTCGTACCATGATATTTTGGGACATGTACCCATCGACTTCGTAAGCGTAAATTTGACCGTACGGCCCACCAGCAACGATGCCGTGGTTTGTGATCGCCGTCCGGAGACCAGCAGCCAAAGTACACATGCGACTCGCGAGTTCATCTTGGTCACCGATCGCGTACATGATAGAACCCGCAGATTCCAGATATCTCGCAAACATCATATTCGCCGGAATGAAACCTTGAAAGATGGTAGCATCGTCGGAAGGTCGAAAGAATGACCTGATAAGGCCAGTACCGTTGTTGAATGGGTTGCCTAAGCCACCATTTTCAGTGGTCTCGGAAGCCCGATTGGTCTCGCGGGTGAAGCTGTATGACAGTACACTAACGTTGCCGTCCGGCTGGTAGGTCGGCACGGTCATGTTTGCTGTGACGGCCATGATGTTCTCAATCGCTTCGACCCATTGATACTTCTTGAAGAACGAGGAGTCCTGCGTAGCGTTGTAATAGTTTGTCGAGACCTCCAGAAACGCAGCAAGCGAGTCGAGCTCATACTTGCACTCGAACACAGACGTGTTAGTATAATTGGGAAACACCATGTCCTCGCTCGCAGCACCGTTGCTCGATGGGCTGATTTGTGACTCCACAGGTGGCTGGAAGGAGTTGCAGTACGGATCAATCAGCAGGTAGCGGGCCTGCAAGTTGATCACGCCCCTGTAAAGCGAAGCCAGCGAGTCCGATGAGTTCGACGCCTCGAGCAAGGGCAAGTACGACTGCATCTGATTTGCGGAGTCGCGTAGCCACATGGCGTTGATGTCTCCCGTAATCACGAATGTAAGCTCTTCGTCGGAACCGTTGGCAAGACCTTTCCATGCGATGGCAGTGTCCAACGTGTTGGGGTAGGCGTTGACGAACAACCTTCTGAGGTCCGGGTCCGCAATTGTCAGCGCGACGCGGTTGACCGCATCCTCTACGACAGAGGAATTGAACGTGCGGCAAGCTGGCACTGGGCGCATGTATGAGAGGTTGTACCGGCCACCAGAATACGGGCCGTGCGGATCGAGAGCATAGTCGTAATAGTCTGGGCAGCTGGCCATGGCCGCTGCCGCGAGGGTGATAAGGACAGTGGCTGCTATCATGCTGGTCATTTGGCTTGGGCAATTGGCACACTTGGTAACGAGGAAGCTTTGAAGGGTGAGGATAGCAGCCGCACATCCAAGGCACTCTCCTTGTATGCCAGCATCACTGCTCCATGATCGACAAGGCCGTGCTCATGCGCGTGATGGGGGCATCATGCTGGCTCCCGCGACGAAACAGCAGTCACTGTATTAGGAGCAACGTAGCAAGCCGCCCAACAAGCCAGTCGACCAGTTGTTCCCATTCTCCTGTTGGTTCGAACACAGCTGTGACCTTGTTCGTATGAACCTCGCAAGGATTGCGAGACTAACAGCCTACAGGTGCGTCCAATGACGCACCTGAACCCTGATCACTGCGTTTTCTCGACACCATGGTCGGCTGATGTCGTACCCCGATGTTGCTTCTTGATCCTCGCCGCTTCGCATGCAAGTCATGCGCTATCCTGCAGCACAGCGGTGTAACCGTGTGAGTTCGTCGTCGTCCTTTGCTGTGCTTCGAAAGAGGGGGCTTGAAGTGGAGAAGTCGGCTCCCTGCCGGTTGCCGGAGGTACAAGGTCACGAGACCGCACACTGCAGGACCCACCTGAGGTTCTCCGCACAACTTACTAGGCGGAGCTCCGGAGGAGGAAAGCACCAAGGTAAGGTCAATCCAAGGTCATACGCTTGGAGAACCTTGTGGTGCCTCGGTCACTTTAGTCATCCCAGAGGACAGTGACAGCACCTCCTTGAGACCACCGAATTCGCTCCGCAATGGCGCACGTATGGTACTATCCTTGGTGTGCATCCAGAGCGTCGTATCCAGGATTACGCAGCATGATGTTTTCCGTAGCCCACGCTGATATTAACCAGCCATCGTCATGTGTCCATTGTTACCAAGAAGGATGTTATCAGTGAACCCCAGAAGTCTGAAGCCGACGCGACCTCTAGATACACGTGAGCCGCGCCTGGTCAGTGGACCTGCACAGTGATGATAGTGTTCCGTAAAGCCTTCTGTAAAGTGTGTTACTGGCCGCTGTCCAAAGTGTTGCAGTGCTAAGTGCTCGTTTCGGTCCGTCAGTAGGCACGTAGGCTGGTAAGCTCGCGAGATGAGGCACTATACCGCCACGATGTGGATGGCCATTTCCTGTCTGATCCACCCCTCGGCCACTAGCTGAGTGCACGCTGCCAGGAACTGCATGTAGATGGGCGCCGGTTCGGTTGTGATATCTCGCACTTGCCAGCCCATGCAAGCCTAGACTTCCTTGACAACAGGTGCATCACTGCGATGTCTGCCGGTAGATATCGCGTGTAGATAGTACTCTCGAACGATACCAATGTCCGACCAGGCCTTGGACAAAGTTAGCATAGTCAGTGTGGCTGCCATCAATCAGCGGGAGCTTCACATCATTCCAATTAAATCCCTCTGCACGTCCGATGTGAAAGAGCGACGCGCTCCAAGGAACATCCTTCTCGGTCACAGTCCCGTCGGCAATCTCGGCGGGTTCGTTGCACCTTGCTGTCGTCGTGTGGTGCTGCTACCTCCAGGCAATCCTCGGTCATCTTGTTGAATTACGGTGGCTGTGGGCAGAGGCGCGAGACCTGACAAGGCAACGAAGCCTCGAGGAGGACCTGAAGGGATCCAAACGTGCACAACAGTCGGACGTTTACGGTGCATGGCCGGCCAGATCCATCGTGCGTGTAACACAGTCCCGGAATGGTTAGTCGAGGTACTCTACGAGGAAGTGGATTTATGTCGGGTCAGCATTGCTTGCAGAGTTAGGCCTCCTTGCTGTATTTCCATGCGTGCGCCGACGGGATTATCATCGCTGACGCAGATTTTGCCACCTCCTGGGTCGCCTCTTGTCACCGTGACCAGAGCGAGCCTCGAAGAACTCGGTATGGTAGCATCGCCTGTCCGACCAGGCTGATATTGCCATCGCTACCACGTCGGGGCTAATGATGCAGGTACAGTCCCAGCGATCTGGAGAGAGAGATCTTCGCGATCGTGCTAGCAGGGGCACGCGTCCGCGCCTGGTATGTACGTCACGCGTCAGTGGCAAGCCGCCCTTCTGATGTACTTTCTGCGAGGTTAACCACAGAGTCTGCGGGTGGATTGGCCGGTACGAGTTTCTTGGTAGACTCTCGCGTGTATTGATCATAACAACCTGGTGCACATCCCGTTACAGAACGTCACCATGTCTTCAGAACCCGATGAGATGCCGGCAAGCACGCCTCCAACCTCCCCCGAGGACAACGATGATGGACCGACGAAGGCGATGCAGCAAGAGGAGGCGCGGATGGCAGCATTGCGACGCAAGGAAGACGCGAAGCGCGAGCGCAAGATGGCCTCAGAGCGCGAGAAAGACATCAAAGCTGGGCCGAAGGCTGTGGATACGAAGTACAAGGCATTGGAATATCTACTGAGCCAGAGCAAGCTGTACTCCGCAATCATGCTTCAGCAGATGACGCAGCAGGAAGAGGCTGAGACCGTCAAAGACGAGAAGAGCAAGAAGCGTGCCGAGAAGCGGGAAACAAAGGCTGAAGCAGCTGCACAAGCGAGTCAGAAGAGGGCGACAAGGACTGCTGCTGCTACCCAAGCGAAAGCAGAGGACGCAGAGGAGCAGCCATCCCCGGAGAAGAAGCTGCCTACCAGAGGCCGGCCGTCAAAGGGTAAACAGGCCGGCAAGATATCCGACCATTTCAAGAAGGACGAAGTGCAAGCCAAAGCTGGTCAGACATCCATCTCCAAGGCCCTTGCGGAGGAGACGAAGGGATCGGATGTGCAACCTGGCGAGATCGGTATGCAGGACTTACGATCGGCGAAACAGCCAGACCTGGTCACCGGAGGCTTGATGCGCACATATCAGCTCGAAGGTCTCGAGTGGCTTACCTCGCTGTATGAGAACGGTCTCAACGGCATTCTTGCAGACGAAATGGGTCTCGGAAAGACCATCCAGACTATTGCGTTCATTGCTTTCCTCCGAGAGAAGGGCATCAACGGCCCGTTTTTGATTGCGGCACCTCTGAGCACCACGAGCAACTGGGTTGCTGAGTTCAAGAAGTGGACGCCAGATATCCCAGTCGTGCTGTATCATGGGAGCAAGCAGGAACGTGAGGAGATCCGACGCAAGCACTTACGCAGTCCTAGCAGCCCAGACTTCCCCGTCATCTGCACCAGCTATGAGATCTGCATGAACGACCGTAAGCACCTTGGTCACTTCGGCTGGAAGTTCATCATCATCGATGAAGGGCACCGCATCAAGAACCTGAACTGCAAGCTCATTCGCGAGCTACAGTCCTACCAGTCAGCGAACAGGCTGTTGATCACGGGCACGCCACTTCAGAACAACCTCACTGAGCTATGGTCATTGCTGCATTTCCTGATGCCTAGCATCTTCGACAAGCTGGAATCATTCGAATCGTGGTTTGACTTCAGCGCACTGAAGGAGAAGAATGGATACGAGCAGATCCTCTCCGAGGAACGGAGGCGAAACCTGGTCGCTAGCTTGCATGCTATTCTCAAACCATTCCTCCTCCGCCGCGTCAAAGCTGATGTGGAGACTTCACTCCCAAAGAAGCGGGAGTACGTGCTATATGCACCGCTCACCCAGACTCAAAGGGAGCTATACCAGGCAATCTTAGAAGGCAACAGCCGCAGCTTCCTCGAGAACAAGGTGGTCGAGAGCATTAGCGGAAGGACAACGCCAGCCAGCGTCAGAAGTAAAGGCCTGAAACGCAAAGCTGCGAGCGGTGCTGCAACACCGAACAAGAGCGCCAAGTCGAGTCGTGCGTCTACGCCAGCAACAGCGACAGCCAATGGTAGTGTGGCGCGCACAAGGAAAGCCAAGAAGGACCAGAAGTACGAAGAAGTGTCAGACGCACAGTATTTCAAAGATCTGGAGGACGGCACATCGTCACCTGCACCTGATGAGACGGAATCCGAGGACGAGGTAGAGGCGGAGCGAGCAAAGACACTGTCACTAGCCAAGCGGGAGATCGCGCAGAAGAAGCTGCAGAACCCAATTATGCAGCTGCGACAATGTTGCAACTCGCCACACAATTTCTACTACCCTTTCGATCTCGACGACGATACGCAGGTAGACGAAAGTTTGGTGACGGAGTCCGGCAAGATGCTATTGCTTGATCGGCTCATGCCGGAACTCCTGCGGAGAGGCCACAAAGTCCTCATTTTCTCGCAGTTCAAGACACAGCTCGACTTGCTCGAGACTTACTGCAGTGATCTCCGCGGCTGGCCGGTCTGTCGAATAGATGGCTCCATTGCGCAGTCAGATCGACAAGACCAGATTTTGTCTTTCAACGACCCGGAGAGCAAAGTTAGCATCTTTCTTCTCTCAACACGTGCGGGTGGACAAGGTATCAACCTCGCAGCGGCGGATACCGTGCTGCTTTTCGACAGTGATTGGAACCCACAGCAAGACTTGCAGGCGCAAGATCGCGCTCACCGGATTGGTCAGACGAGACCAGTGATAGTTTACCGATTTGCCACCAAAAACACTGTCGAGCAGATGCTACTTGAGAAAGCGGACAGCAAGCGGCGACTAGAAAAGCTTGTTATTCAGAAAGGACGATTCCGTAAAGGTGGCGAGGTGGCTGGATCGGACTTTGCTGAGCTTCAGAAGCTGTTGGGTAGAGATGATGGTGAGAGGATAGATATCGCGGACGGCAAGGGTCTTTTGAGCGACACCGATTTGGCGATATTGACGGATCGGAGTGAGGAGGCATTTGCGAGGGCGGAGAACGGTGTGGATATTATTGGGGCGGCTTTTAAGGCCGTGGAAACGCGGAGTGATGGTAACGGGCTATTGGAGCAGTTGCAGAAGTAGCATCGCGAGCTGGTGCAGAGGGCACCGACCGACGAGCTGCCACCCCAGGCTACCATAGTCTTGCCGCTCGGCTTGGGGATCTGGAGATGGGAACGGCAGGCCGATACTATTGCGCGGCTTTCAAGGCTGTGGATAGCGAAGTGTCGGCATGGGTTGTTGGAACAGTTGCAGAAGTAGATTCTGGGCTCATCTGGTCGAACAAGTGCTGAATGGACCAGAGCGAGCGGATATCGTCACGATTGGTGCTAGACTTGGTGACATTTGTCCGGTCATATCATCATGGTTGAATTGTACGCTATGCAAGCGGTCTAAACCTATAAAGCGGCCGGACATGCGCTGAAATCCACCCACGAGCGCTTCACATTTGAGTGTCAGCTGCACTATGTTCAGCCTTTGCTGGCCATGTCTTCCGGGGCTGAAGAATGATGGCTGTAGATGGAGGGCTGTAGATGGAGTGGTTGACCATCAGCAAACAGATGATAGAAGAGTCCAATACCGTCCGAGCTCTCGTCCAGGAATAGGTAGCCGCGGATCGAGATCGAGATCCAAAGAGGGGAAGGTCCCTGGTCAATGTCCAACGTCGAAGATGTTCTCAGAAGCGTGGAGGAGGCAACGACATCATCGAGGAATCAGTGTCATCTCAAGTTCTGAACGAACGTCGAAACATGCAAAGTGGTATATTCTCAATTTCCGGGTGGCTGTCGAAACGTTGCATAAATCTGCATTGCGACGTCTGACGAAACAGGCGGCGTGCCTAAGCGTGGAGCACCGTATCGCTCCCTGACCACGGCTTTAACGTGATATCGCTATTTCCTGAGCCCGTGGGCTTGAGACGCTGCACTAGGCGCCTCGATAGGCATCCGCACCACGATGGAGGTGACACAAGAGCCGCCGTACCTGGCTGCAGATGCGGCTTTCGGGTCTTTGCCAGCGTTCTCTGGCGGTAGTGGCCTAGGGCCCGACATTATACCCACAGCTATCAGTGGCAGCGTTACCGGGCCCAATGCTCCCGACGCCATCAAGGCAGAGCCACATGGCGCCAGAGAGGTGGAGGACAGTGAGAGACGGGCCAAGGCCAAGCAGAGGCGGAACAAACCTACGCTCTCATGCCTCGAATGCGTGGAGAGAAAGTAGGTTGTCACCCTTGGTCATACTGTGTAAAAAGCTAACCGTCCAACCTCTCGCTATCAGAACTAAGTGTGATCGCGGAAGACCATGCCTGGCCTGTGTCAAACGACAAAGTGGCTGCGAATACAGCTCAGTCGCCAACCTCATCGCCTCTGCCGATCGGAGCAACGGTCCCAAGAGCAAGGCTCGCTTTGTGACGAAGCCTCCAAGCAGAGTCCGGAAGGCCAGCGCCTCATCGTCCATCATCACCTCGCCCGTCACGACCGACAACGGTTGGGCGACCATCGAGAACAGGGCGCACAGGCAGTCCATGTCCTCCAATGGCTCGTCGCCGTACCTGCTGTCTAATGTACCGTACTCGAAGTCGTCACCCTCAAACGTTTTTGGTGTTGGCCTTCAGCACCCCTTCTCGAACTACTGGACCTGTCAAGGTGGCCTGCCCGAAGTGATAAGCGTGCTACCGTCGAAGGAGCAAGCCGACATCCTTATCGCCAAGTACTTCGAAGTAGTTGACCCGGTGTATCCCTTCCTCCACCGTCGAACATTTTATGCGGATTACGAGCGGTTCTGGGCCTTACCATCGGAGCAGAAGAACCAGACCGATGCTTCCTTCATGGCGCTGCATTACGCCATGTATGCTCTAGGCACGCAGTTCATGCAGTTCCCCTCATACGAAGAGCGGTCACAGACGGCAGAGTTCTACTGTTCGGCGGCGAACCAAGCTTTGCGGGTCTACTCATATCTGAACCGCACCTCTATGCGAGCCATACAAGCCATGCTTTTGATGGCGTATTTCCTGATGAACGACAACCACGCCTCGGACGCATATGCTTGGGCTGGCATCCACCTCCGCCAAGCATACGCCATGCGGCTACATCGAGATCCGGATATTGTCGTACCAGACGCATCAGTACTGGAGAAGCAGCAGCGGCGGAAGCTGTGGCAGGCGGTCTTTTTCCAAGACACATTCCTGACCGTCCTCCTGAAGCTGCCGCCTACTGCGACGCATAGCGATGTTCCTGTCGAATCACTCACAGATGATAACGAGCTCAGTATGGACGGACTCGACAGCTGTCTTGGTACTCACTCTCGCGTGGAAAATCTGATGAGCATCAGCGTCATCGCGCCTCAAGCATGTGAACCGCTGGATCCGCCTCAGCCACATCACATCATGGACCCAGAAACCATGAAGAGCGACGTCACTTACATGCGATGCATGTGGCACCTCGGCAATATAGTTCAAGAGAACCTGTCCTCACCCTGCTCGCTTTCGCTCCCTCTCACAAACAGTACGCGGCACAAGGACTCACTGATCGCCGCCTTCAGACGGCTGTACAAGTCCTTCCCGGCATTCTTAACGACGCTTGATTATGCTGTGCTCCAGCAGCAAGTGGCTCTAAACTCTCGAGCCATACGGCAGAACCTGTTCTTGACATCGAACTATTTCCACTGCCTCATGTT
Source organism: Oleoguttula mirabilis (assembly GCA_035135055.1). NCBI lineage: Eukaryota > Fungi > Ascomycota > Dothideomycetes > Mycosphaerellales > Teratosphaeriaceae > Oleoguttula > Oleoguttula mirabilis. The sequence continues at coordinate 76,010 of JAVFHQ010000050.1, read as the reverse complement.
ACTGCATAACGCCGAGAACGAGGCGCAGGGGGTGGCAACGAACATTAAGAGTGCGCTGGAGGCTGCACACGAGGCGATTTGGGCCTTCTTCAAGCTGTGGTCACTGTTCGAGAGTGAAGCTGGGGTCTGGTGGGTGTTTCAGCATCGGGCATTTGAAGAGGCTCTGCTTATTGCGCACCTTCTTGCAATCCCATCACAGCATGACGCGAACGGCGTGACGACACTTGACCCAATCTACGGCAAGGCGAAGGACGATATTGCGCGTATGATGGAGATCATGGACCGGTATGGGGGGAGCCTGGAGATGCATAAGACGAGGAAGGATGTCTTGCAGGAAGCTTTCGCTAGGATCGAGGGGTGAGGATGTCACGAGGACCAGCATGCGTCGAGGGTGGTCGCGACGAGAGGTGCCCTCAACACCCCAGGCTCAGGCCCTCATCGCATGTCAGTGTCCAGACCACAGAGTAGAAGCTCTATTCAGCCCAAAAGCAACATAAGAGACGGCCGACCCTATCGCGCCACACGACGGGTGTGGGCGCTTCGGGAATGAGGAGGAGGAGCAGCCGGCCTCACTTGGTGGCGGGGGCCTTGTGATGCCTCACGGGCCGACCCTAACATGCATGGCACCTGCAGTGACAAGGGTACGTTACTCTGTTTCAGCATGTGCACAAGCCCATTAGTGCTGGAGAATCCTGCCATTACTCTCAAGTAAGCTTAACCTCACTTCACCTCATGCCGAACACTCGCCGAAGCTGGTCATAGCTTCCTTGCCCAACCCACTGCAAATATTTTCACGAGTTTCGAAACCTTCACAAGCTTCATCTGTTAATCGGAAGCGTCAGTAGCCACTCGCCGCCAAGATGAGTGGCAGCGCCGATATCGACATGGATGCCCTCAATGGCCACTGCGGCCACTGCACCGCGAAGGCGACCATGATGTGTGGTGGATGCATGAACATGGAGTACTGCTCCGAGGAGTGCGAAGAAGCCGACAAGTAAGTGACACGATGCTGGATTCGACGTTGCATCGCATACTGGACCTGACCATGTCTGACTCTCTGCAGGCGCCTTCACAAGCTCATCTGCCACCAACTCTCCACCTTCGCAAGCCCACCGAACAAGGAATTCCGACGCGCCATATTCCTCCCTGAAGATGCTACGCAGCCAACTTTCATGTCGTTGCCCTGCCACATTACAGAGGCATCCGATGAGACTGTCGAAGATGGCGATAGTGACAACGAGCTGGACTCCGTGTTCCTCAGCAAAGCGCCCGCCGATGAAGAGGAGACTTCCGGCAAAGATGACACTGAGCGCGAGTGCTCTGACGACGACGACGATATTCCCGACTATGACGAAGCCAAGGGCTCGTGTATTGCGGACTTTTGCGATCCTGAGCTCGGTATCGGCAGCACCACGCTGCTGGTATTCGGAAAGCAGGGCTCGGGACAACACCTGGACCATAGCATCTACCTGTGCAGTCGAGATGCGTTCTTGTTGGACGGATCCAAACCCAACCAATGCCTTACCTACCTCGCTCACGGCAAGACTGGTGGAAGTTTCCGCGGCCGCTTGTGCTATACGCGTTGACCAAGGAGTACGATAGCGGCATGGCCGTGGACATGGATACCACTGGCTTAACACTGGCGATCGAGGTGCTTGTGGAAATGAAGAGATACAACGAATCGGACCTTGTGTGCGCCTTTATGCCGAAGCCGCCGACGAAGATCAAAGGCGTCAGAGTGAAGGCTGCTGCCGATGCTGTCAGCAGCGGCAAACAGGTCTTCGAGGAGATCGACGTGCCGCTCAAGCACCCAGTGTTCCTCGCAGGCGCCGGCTCACAGGTCTCGAAGACGCTCGGCATACCGCTCCTCACCCACCAATACGCCGAGGGTCCCGGTGCAGTGGACGGCTCGAACCACAAGGAGCCGCACGTGCCAGCCGCCTATCTGCATCTCTCCCTCGACGCCGTCATACCGCCAAGCGAGGGTACCTTCTCAGCCGCTGCAGCCGCGATCCCGAAGGCGTGGTACGACAGCACGGCCAGCATGTTCATCGTCCGCAGCGATACGAAGCCACTCACGGCGAAGACAGTGAAGCAGATGTGCCACTTCTGCCGCACCGAGGTCATCTCGCTGCTCCGCGAGCACGGCGGTAAGGCTGATGCGGCGGATCGCAACATGCTCGACATGAGCATCGCGGGCAAGTGGGGCGAGATGCAGCGCAAGGGCGAGCAGGAGACGAGGAAGGCGGCGCAGCGGAAGATGGCGGAGGCATTCCGGGGCCTGGACATGTGAAGGAGTCAATCAAGGCCGGACACTGCCTCGGGTGGCCATCGTGCGAAAAGACTCCAGCTGCGCGCTCTGAACCAGCAGCTGACGGTCAAGCCAACGCGGATTGGGTAGAGAAGTGGTGTGGTACGAGACTATACCGCTGGGCTCCATCGGGCGTTTGTGAAGAAAGGAAGTCGAAATTAGGAGAGTTGGCTCTCCAAGGGACTTCGTACCAGCTATCTTGCGATCGTACGATGTAGTTCCCATCGTCCATGTCGGTGACCTGCGGGAACACACTCAGGCACATTTGCTCTCAACCTTGCCCTCCCTTCTATCCCCGACTACTACCTCCCCCAGCGCCACCCGGACCCGCCCCAGCCCCACCACCCCTCCCCTCCCTGCCCCTCCTCTCCCGCCGAAAACACCCAAACTCCCCCTTAGTCCCCTCCCGCAACCGCTTCAACACTCCGCGCATCTCCGGCAACTCGCCCTGCAACCGCAGCCGCGCCTGGTCGTCCGTCCGCTCATCCAGCGCCAAGTAGATCTGGCTCTGCACCTCGCCCGCCCGGTCCGTGGTGTAGTTGTTGAGCGTCTGCGCCAGGAACTCGACGTCCAGCGTGGCCTGCATGAGGGCCGGGAGGCTGTAGTGCGCCGGGGTGTTGGTGGCCGTGTTGGTCGGGGCGGAGAAAGCGGCGAGCAGCGAGAGCGAGGCCTGCTCGAGGAGGTAGGAGAGGATTTGGTTCGTTAGCCCGGAGGCCGTGGTCGAGACCTCTGAGTGCACCAGCACGAGCATGAGCAGCACCTCGTAAACATACGCCCGCGCATCCGTCGGCCTGGCCCCACCATCGCCACCACCACCAACAACACCACTACCTCGTCCTCCTCCTCCTCCTCCTCCTTCAGCCTGCGGCGCCCAGCCCGGACTCCCGATCCCCGCCGTGATAGTCAGATTCAGCAGATCCACCGTAGGCTTGACATAGCTCTGGAACAGCCTCGCGTCGATCTGGCCCAGCACGTCGCGGATCGTCTTGCTCTCCTCCGTCAGCTTGACGGCGAAGGCGGCCTCGAAGTGCGAGATCAGGTGCGGGATGATGTCGGCGCGCAGGTGCGCGAGGTTGGAGAGGGTCATGAGCATGCGGATGTTCTGCGCGACACACACACACGTAAATCGTTAGCAATTTGCAACACACACACAGCATGTCTTCGCACGCCCCGATTGCAACACTGTCTGGTCGTAGGCGGAATCCGAACTTACCCGATTGCTTGCATCCACCGCCAACCCGGCCACATCCCCGGCGGCGCCACTCTTCAGCATCCCCACACCCTGCCCCACCACCACCGGCACTGTAACCCCATCCACATCCCCCTCCTGCTCCCCACCCCGCTCCACCCGCCCCCTCTCCGCATTCTCCACCATCCCACTCAACGCCTTATACAAACTCGTCACGAAACTGCCCCTCACAGCCTGCAGCAGCTTGGCCGGCGGCGGCGTCACCACCACGGCAGCCTCCCCAGCCACACCCGCCACACCCGCTCGTCTCCTTCCTGCACCTTCTCCTCCTCCTCCTCCTCCTCCTCCTCCCCCACCACTACCCGCCGCCTCGGAAATATACGCCACCTTCTGGAAATTCGCCAGCACGCGCTCCTCAAACGCCATGAAGACCGCCGGCATCGTCGTGAGATCCCTCCGCTCCGGCCCCGCGCGCCGCCACTGCTCCACGTGCTTGAACCGCTCGCCCGTGTCGGCCGTCCAGGCCGCGCAGAGGGCTTGCACGCAGCGCTCGCGCACGACGCTGACGAGGCTCTTAAGCCCCTCGGTGCCCCCGCCCCCACCCCCGCTCCCAGACGTTCCCGATCCCGAGGTTCCCGCGGTGGCGCCACTGCTGCGAGGGGGAGGCGGGGCTTGCTGTTTGACAACGGACAGAGCGGCCATCTCGCTCGCGGCGGTGCCGATGAGGGCGAGGATGCGGCTCAGATAGTGCGAGCCCGAGAGGGCGTTGGCGTACGGCGGCCAGAAAGCGAACTTCTCCCACGCCTCGCCCCGTTTCGGCGACGGCGGCGGCACATTGCCCAAGTCGAAGCGGAATGCTCTCGCGCCACCAGTCGCTTCTCTCGAACTCAGTGACCCTTGCTGCCCAGCACCGCCGGCGGAATCCGGCGTGATAGGCGTCGGCGGCACGGGGCTATACAACTCCGACAGATCCTCCACGGGCGCGTCAGCGAAGAAACCCATCACGCTCTCCCTGATCATCTCCACCAGCTCCACCGTCCCGGAGCGGAGGTTCGCCACATCGTCCGGCTCCAGCTCCAAGTGCTCCAGCCCACCAGCAGCGGCGAAGACGGCGGCGGGGAAGGCCTGTTGCGCTTTGTTGTCGATGAAGGACTGCGTCGTGTGCCAGAAGTCCAGGACCTCGGCCAGCACGCCGGGGGAGTGGGTGGAGCTACTGCTGCTGCTGAGCAGGGCTCGGAGCGAGCCGTGCACTTTCTCCCAGAAGTGGATGATGGCCGGCGTGTCGCACTCCCTGCCCGCCTCCGTGCTCTTTAACAGAGAGCTACTACTGCCGTCGGCCGCCGAGCGCAGGTACTTGGCCAACACCCTAGCGTCCTGCCGGTCATTGGCCGCCAACCGCCTACGCAAAATCTCAATCTCGATGCGTGACCGCTCGAAAGTCCGCGCGATCTTGTCTTTGAGGTAGAGGTAGCGCGAGTGCAACCACTCCCATATGGGTGAATTGTCCTCATCGTCCACGCCCAGCTGCAGCAGCACGCCAATGAGCTCCATGTGCTCCTCTTTATCCGTATCGTCCGCCACAGCAGCGGGTTTGCGGCCGTGACTGGTCTTGAGACGGCGCCAGATTTCCCGTTTGTAGGCGTCGACTTGGAGGGAGACGTCGTGGTACATCTTCGCCGTGACGAGGATCTGTTGCGCTTCTTGGTCACGGATCGGTGTGCCCGTTTCCTTCGCGGATGCAGCGATCTGGCGCGCTTGGTCGGCGTACTTCTGCGCACTCTTCCACGACGCGATGACGGTGTCGTAGTCCTTCTTCTTGGCCGCTTCATCCACGACGCCGGGCAAGCCAAATATCTCCCGGTGTTGCTCGAGCGCCGAGAGGACCGACTTCAGCGTCTCCTCCTTCTCCCTGCCTCCCAATGCCGGACCCCACACCTCTTCCGCCTTGATAGCCAAGTCCTGTAGGGGTGCCTTGATACCTAGCACGCCGTACTCGCTCTCCTTCGTCAAGGCATTCTTCTTCTTGTCGCTCGTCGCACTCTTGGCAGTGGGCGAGAAAGCGCCACTCGCGTTCCTAAAGTGAGTCTGGCTTTTACTCGTGCGCCGCTGCCCGATCGTCGACCTCCTGCCGCCCGCGCCCGGTGTAGCCGGGGACTGCGCAACAGCTGGGGTGTCATCGGCGCCCTGGGTCCGCATCTCAGTGTAGACATTATCGATCGTGCCCTTGGCCCGCACGAACTTCTCGAAGTTGCTCTCGACCAGCACCTTCAAGCTCGCGCTCTTCTGCTCGATACTCTTGCTCAGGAAGTCCAGGCCGCGCAGCAGATCCTCCGTGCTGGCATCTTGGTGGACCTGGCTCAAGAACAGGGCCGGGGAGAAGGAGGTGGAGGACAACATGAAGCGGTTGCGCAACTTCAGATCCTCCTCCACCGGTAAACCCCGCCGCCTCAGCTCCCCCGCGACCGACGGAGCCATGCCAAGCGGGTCCGGCTCGTCCTTCTGCACGACGCTGTCCGGGCCGAGCGAGTTGGCGGAGCGGATGGAGGCATGGCGGTCGATGTTGCGGAACTTGGACGTGGAGGAGACGCGCTGGCTGCTCATAGAGAGCTTGCTGGCTTGTCTGCTGACCGGTCCGCCATTGCTAGTGGCGGCGGAGGGCGGGACGTCATCGGGGTCGGAGTCGGAGGAGTTGTCGTCGTCGGCGGGGTGCGGCCAGGTGTCCGGGTAGAGGTTGGTGAGCTTGTAGTGGTTGAGCAGCTGCCGCTCTTGGTGCGCCGAGATGGGCATTGTGGGTACTGTCTTCCTCTGCTCCTCCCGTCGGTCTGGACTATGTGCAATCCCTCAATTGTCACCGTGCAGGCTTCCTATAGTTCTTACACCTTCATATGGTCGACCGTCAAGTGAACATACCCCGTGGTCTTTACTGTCTACGGTCATGAGTTATTCCCCCGTTTCACTCTCCCACGCGACAAGCTGCACTAGCGCACGGCTCGGGAAGCGTTCTATGCACCGCTTCGTCACAGTTCCGCTCGGCAGGGTTCAAGGCGCGGGACCTGGGAACGGCTTCGGCGAGTAGTGGAAGCTTTCAAGCTTTGCTTTTGGAGTACCTTAAGGTAGCGAAACGCGATAGCAACCAACGACCTACGAGCATTGAACCGCAACACATCTCTCCTGGCCCTCTGACACCCCGCACACCAACTCGTCTCCCTCCACCGAACCCTTCGCGATGATTGCCGGCCGTTGTCTGGCAGCTACGGCGCGGCAACAGGTGACGCGACAGGCGCCGCAGCAGCTCTTCCGACCTGCTTTTGCACAGGTAATATACATCTATATGCCTACCAATTAGGCTTGAGGGCTTCGGAGAGGGTGCGCATATGCTGATGGTGGGTTGGGGCAGATACAGTCACGAGGATACGCGGCAACGAAAGAGGTCGCCAAGTTCCCGGGCACCAAGGGCAGCGATGTGAGGACAGACAGACCCGGGCAATACATGGCTATGGGGAAGGCAGTGGTTGATACAATGCATAGGGCAAATACACCGTCTCGCTAATAGAAGGTGACGGCATTGGCCCAGAGGTATGTCTTCTCCACACACCAACCGCAACCAACCGCGACCCCAACACACACCAGCAACAGCAAGAACTAACCCATACCCTCACCCTCCCCAGATCTCCCAATCCGTCAAGGACATCTTCTCCGCCGCCAACGCCCCCGTCAAGTGGGAGACCATCTCCGTCGACCCCGTGTTCAAGGACGGCAAGCAGTCCATCCCCGACGACGCCATCGCCTCCATAACGCGCAACTACGTCGCCCTCAAGGGCCCCCTCGCCACCCCGATCGGCAAGGGCCACGTCTCCCTCAACCTGACCCTGCGCCGCACCTTCAACCTCTTCGCCAACGTGCGCCCCTGCAAGAGCATCCAGGGCTACAAGACCCCCTACGACAACGTCGACACCGTCCTCATCCGCGAGAACACCGAGGGCGAGTACTCGGGCATCGAGCACGTGGTCGTGGACGGCGTCGTGCAGTCCATCAAGCTCATCACGCGCGACGCCAGCGAGCGCGTCCTGCGCTTCGCCTTCCAGTACGCGCAGGACATCGGCCGCCTGAAGGTGCGCGCCGTGCACAAGGCCACCATCATGAAGATGTCCGACGGCCTGTTCCTCAGCTGCGCCAACGAGATCGCCAAGGACTACCCCAACGTCGAGTTCGACGCCGAACTGCTCGACAACGCCTGCCTGAAAATCGTCTCGGACCCCACGCCCTACAACGACAAAGTGCTCGTCATGCCGAACTTGTACGGCGACATCTTGTCGGATATGTGCGCCGGTCTGATCGGCGGGCTCGGTCTGACACCGTCCGGGAACATTGGCGACGAGTGCTCCATCTTCGAGGCCGTGCACGGCTCGGCGCCGGACATCGCGGGCAAAGGGCTGGCGAACCCGACGGCGCTGCTGCTGTCGAGCATCATGATGCTGCAGCACATGGGCCTGACGGAGCACGCGAGTCGGATCCAGGCGGCCATCTTCAAGACGTTGGCCGAGGGCAAGACGATCACGGGCGACCTGGGCGGCAAGGCGAAGACGCATGAGTACGCTGAGGCGGTCATTAAGAACTTGTGAGGTGCCGGAGAGTCGGAAGAGCGAAGAGAGGGGGGGGGAGAGTGGGGTGGTTTTGAGGGAGCTGTAGATACCAAGGAGCATGGTGGTTGGCATTTGCTTGCGTCGAAGCACGATCATACAGATGAGGGCTTTTTTGTATCATATGCGTCATTTGCATCCGGCTTTGCCTTGCGCTTGCATCTCTCCTGCTTCCCCGCGCATGATGGCAATACGGGTCACTGCTTGCTAGGCCTGCTGATTTGGAGGAGATTTGCCAGGAAACACGGCAATGGCTCGCATGTCCAAGCCAAGCCACACGCAGTTTGTACCCGATTTTCCCACCCCCTCTCCCGGGTTCCGATGCGGTGCCTTTGCTTGATGCGGGTCCTGGTGACTTGCGGCCGGGCCCTTGCTGATGAGACCCTCTTATCTAGTACATGCCCACGCCCTCCGCAAGAACCCGCAAGCCAGCCCACACGCAGTGCACGACCTCGGGCTATCATCCCCCATCCACACCGCTCTCCTCGTCCTCATCTCCATATCCCGGCAATTCCATCCTCCTCTGGCTTCTACGCCAGCCGCTGCACCCGCCCAGCCGATCATCGGCCCTGGACATGATTCCCGCCATGGCGCGCTTTCCGCGTTCAAGGCCTCGTCGTCGCTCCACGGGGCGTCAGTACCAGAGCCAAATCCGCGTTTGCACGCGCGGATCTCGGGCCCAGCTGTAGGAACGTGTAGCCCGTCCCTCCAGCCTCGTGCCCAGAACTTGAATGGCGGTGCGCCGAAGACTTCTGTGGCTAGGCGCACACCACAGACCTGACGCACGTGGATCAGCGGCGCGCTGCACTGGCGACGCCTGGACCTGGCCACGGAGGGTCGAGCAGCTTGTTCACCTGGCGGACACACGGCTCGGCCAGTTTTGTGTCATTGGGCCAGCTAACCTGGGAAGCTGAAGCACGGAAGCTTGGTGCCGTCGCGTGGGGCTCTTTGGGGTGCTCGCCAAATATTTTCGAACTCGGAGTAACCGTGCCGGGCTTTGGAGACAGCCGGTCGTGTCGCCCGGCAGCACTGTTCCTGGACCTTTGCGAGGAAGGGCGTACCCAAGCGGATTTGTCTCTATTCGCTGTCGGTAAGGGCGAGGAGTGATGTCGAAGCCGCAGTTGGACCCATAATCGCTGCTGTTGGTATGAAGAGGAACAGCGAGCCGGAGCGTGTAATGCGTTTTAGGGCTTGGGGCTGCATGGTAAAGACAGACCTTTCGGCGTGTTCAGATGTTGATACACAGTGGTGTGCACTCCCTCACCACTCCTCTCCAAGCCTGCAGGCTCCCGCACTTCTGGAAAATGCACTGCTGCTCTTTCGCAACAGCACTGATGGCACACCAGGGAAAGCAGTGTTTGTCGGAGTTGGCTGCGGATCTGCAGCACACCACGGTCCATTCGCGTATATTGCGCACCGTTTTCCACACGCCGCTTGCGGCGACTCCCAGCTCGCGCCTTTAAGCGTTTGCCAACCTACGGCGAAGGGGGGGGGGGGGGGGGGCTCAAGTCGAGCTTTCGACACCCACCTCAAATTGCCACAGCCCGGTTATAGCGACGAGCAAGTGGTGCGTTATCTGCAACACATTTGACAAACCCACCTGCTGCAGTCGCGACCGGATTTTATCTACGTCCGGAGGTGGTCTGCTCAGCCGGCAATCTCCGTCTCCGGCTTTCGAGCGCTGGGTTACTGCAAAAGATGCTTTGATAAGCATGCATGTGCCTTACGCAAGAGCAAGCCACGCTGCGAGACTCCGCTCCGACCTTAGGGCTGTTTGTCAACACGCTGTTTGGGGGTAACGAAGGAGGTGGTAGGAGGCATAAGTACACCTTTCATCCGCCCCCTCTTGCGCTTTTCCATCCACTCCACAAAGTAAAGCAGCAAGCCCAACACAAGTCTCCCCACAAGCACCACCACAAGAAACGACCCTCAGTACGCAACTGATATATTCTTCGCACGGCAACGAACCAGTACATCGAAAAAAGCAGAACGCGAAGATCCACGCCATGGTCGCCATCTCGGAAGTGCGCGCGGCGAATGCAGCACTCAAGGGCAGCCGCCACGCTCTCACGGCCGTTTTCGTGGGCGCTACCAACGGCATCGGCCTCGCCACTCTCCAAGCTTTCGCAAAGCATGTCCCGAGGCCCCGTGCCATTATCGTCGGGCGAAGCCAGGCCAAATTCGCCCCCCAGCTGGAGACGCTCAAGCAGCTCAACCCCAATGGCGACTTTACGTTCCTCGAAGCCGACATCAGCCTCATTAAGGACATCGACACCGTCTGCCAAACAACCCTAACCCGACTTGGCGACGCCACAAAGATCGACATTCTCTTCACCAGCCAAGGCTACATCTCCTTCGTTGGCCGCGAGACCAACGCCGATGGCCTGGACAACAGCATCTCCCTCCGGTACTACGGGCGTATGCGTTTCGCCCAGAACCTCCTGGCTCACCTTTCGCCTCGCGGCCGCGTCATCAGCGTGCTAGCGGGCGGCAAAGAAGGCAAGATCATCGAGGACGACCTGGACCTGGAGCGCAATTACAGTATCCCGCAATCCGCCGCCCAGTTCGCCAGTATGACGACGCTGTCCTTCGACCACCTCGCCGTGCAGAACCCGGACATCAGCTTCATCCACGTCTATCCCGGGCTGGTTAGTACTGGCTTGCTTGGCCGTAGCGCTACTGGTGTGCTTGGGTATGTCTTCCGGTATGTGCTGGAGCCTATTCTGGGGCTTTTCAGCTTGAAGGCCGAGGAGAGTGGGGAGAGGATGCTGTACTGCGGCGCCAGTGAGCAGTATGCGAAGGGAAGCTGGAGTTTGGATTGGGATGGTGCGGCTAAGGAGGAGAAGGTGCTGAAGGAGTATAGGGAGAAGGGGTGGGCGGAGAGGGTGTGGGAGCATAACCAGCGGATGTTTGAGAGGGCACTCGCAAAGTAGCGTTCCTGATGCGACCGGTAACTTTCACCGATCTTATGTTTGACCTTCCCGCCGCATTCTTTCAAGCTCTACCCTGCCAACACCGCTTTCAAAGTGAACAGCTACAGTACCACTGTCATATACAGTCAGAGCGTCCTTGAGACCCTCTAAGTTACTGACGCGCCCCCTGCCGAAGCAATCAAATCTTTACAGACCTCACCGTCACCACAGAGTAGGGACATACCTCACGAGCGCCATTAGATCGATCAGGGACTGACAGGGCACAGAGACTAGAGCCAGGACGCCAATATGAGGCTTAAAATTGCAAGGATTGCCCGGGCGACACTCACCGTGAGCTTTACGGCGACGGGATCTACCATCTCGTCCGTGGACGTCACGAACTGTGGTGCCACCATCAAGGCCAAAGAGCTTCTTACGGTTCGATGGGCCCTCAGTGACGCGACGGAGGCAATCAACGACACGTGCTACATTGCAGTGCGGTCCCAAACAGACACGACCAACGACACTGCGTATGTTGTCGACGCGCACGTTCCATGCGCTGTATCATCTGCGAATCTGCTGATCCCTGAGACGCCATCCGACCCGAAGTTTCCGTACAATGGGAACGACTACTACGTGCAATTCATCACACCCTATCCGAACCACTGGGAAGATCAAACGTGCCCCTTCAAAGTTGCGGCACGCGGACTACAAAGCGCCGATGGGCATGGACAAGGCGCTTTCACTCGCGGGAACGATCACGGGCGGGCTCGCTCTGCTAATCACGATTGCGCGGTTGATGTGTGGTCTTTGCGCCCGCAACAGCGGTACGGCTGCAGTGCCCGTGCAGAAGGTGCTGACAGTGTGAAGACCACAGCTGGCGGCGCGAGAACATATGACAGACCCTATATGTCAAGTTACGCTGTACGAATTGTATGGTTGTTGAGCCGCTATACTGAACAACGCATGGCTGACGGAACAAGTGGTGAGAGTATTTCTCAAGCCATCGCACCTTGTATTGGCTTATTGGGTCATGACTGCCACAAGCTTACTTGATGCCACTCTCGTTTCATTGCTTGTCCGTCCGAGTCGACCATATGCAGCACTTTACGGCGGTTTGACAGTATCACATTACCGCGGCGAGCTTGTTACTTTGATGCCTTAATAGTGCTCAGTCGAACGTTGCATAGCCCTAAGAATTGAGTAGAACCTCAGGCGTAGGACGACCGGCAGCCAGGAGTTCGCAGTATACATCTGCTTCTTGCGAGGGCTCGCGCATCTTGTATGCAGCGCTGACCCCAGAACATGTGTTGTTACACATCACTGTAATCGCATGTTATGTCGTGCACGTTGACAGGCCGCCACGCACGGGATAAGGACACCAGTCTCCGGCGACCCGTCTAGATATTGAGCATCTTGTAGGCCATGACCTTCTAAGCTCCCACGTCTCGTCTCCCGCACAACGATACTGGAGACTACGTTCCTCACGGGGGTTAGAGCGCGCTTGAGTGTGCATTTGGCACCGCATCACTTTGCAGCCAGACGACCCGGCGAGTGTGAATCACAGGAGGCAAGTGAGAACCACGCATCGTAACTCTGCCAACGAAATAGGAAGGGCTGTCTGCAATCCGGGCAATCATCATATACATCGTCACAAGTCCTCAGAATAGGTAAGGGGGGGTATGCCTCCGCTTTCCACGATCCTCCTTCCAACAGCTGCGGCGGCCAAACCAGCCCAGCAGCCCGTGCGGCTTCCGCGATGCTGGAGCAGAGATGCAGTAGCACCAACAAGACAACGCCAAACGCTAAACCCCAACAACACAAAACTGGTCCCGAAACGGCCCTCGTCAGGAGCCGCGACTCCTCGTCGCGCTCCGGCCTCTGCCGGCCTCCACATCGCCAGTCGCCGCCTCATAAGTCGGTATCGGCGGACTGCTGTTGCCAAGTAACGGCCGCTGTTCGCTCCGGTCAGACTGCTCGGAAGCGCGAGGCGTCGTGTCCGAATCGTCATCCGCATCCTCTTCATCCGGACTTTCGTAGTCCGGCGGCGGGTGCTCGTGCGGCTCACACGGCAAACCGGGATCGATAAGCTGCTGCTGGCCGGTGTTTGCGGCGGTCTCGCTCGTGCCCTCTCCGACATCCTCTTCCGTCGAGTCCATGAGGTTGAACTGCGCGAGCGAGATGTCGGTAGGCGACCGCTCCGGGCCGGGACTCCGAGTCGGTCGCCCCTGCAACCGCACCTGCGCGCTGTTCGTCCTGCCGTGCCCGCCGAGCCAGCCTTGCCCTTCTCGCACACCCTCTCGGCCGCCTTCGAGCAGGATACTGCCGGCTTCACTGCCGTACGGTGGCGGAGGTGCTAGACTGCCCGTCATAGGCGCCAGCCCCCACTTCTTGACGTTCGCCTCGATGAACACGAAGCCCATCTGCCCAAAGTTGACGTGGATGTTGCACGGCCCGTTGGCGCCCACGGTAGGGAAGAAGTTCTGCGACTTCAAGCCGTGCGCCACATCGTCCAGCTTCTTGCCGTTGCGCGTGAAGAAGACGGTGCCTGTTCGCGGGCGGTAACCCACGCCGACAACGTCTCCTTGCACGTACGGTGGTCCGTAAGCAGTAGGCGTGAACGGCTGATTGAACCTCCTGTGGCCGGTTGAAGTGTACGCTATGGAAGCTCGGTGTAAACCAGGTAGCCGGAACAGCGGATAAGGCTTCGTCGTGAGCCCAATATTGACAATGGTCGACTCCGGCTTGTCGTACAGCTTCGCTTCCCAGTAGTACACCTCGTTCTGCTTCGGTATGGGCAGATTACTCTGCACGCTGCATTCCGAGTCGAAGAACTCAATCTCCGTCCGCGCTTCCACAAAGCAGTTTGCAATTTCCAACTCCGGCTCGAACTCCCACGCGGACACACCCTTCTCTTGTATGGCAAGGAACTGCGATAGCGATATATCCGTCTGCGCGGACTCGGGCGGGTTGACCTGTACAAAGGCTTCATCACTCGTTAGCATGACCGTACCTCTTCCGTACCCTTATGAAATGTAGCTCACCTTTCGCCCGATTATACTCGGCCCGCTGCAAATCATCCATCTCCGCCAACGCCTCATCCTCCTCCCGCAAGAACTGCTGCTCATCGTCAAACTCTCCCGGCCTGCCTATCCGGTCCAACATAATGCGCCCGCGACTCGTGTAGCGGAAGAAATACACAATCGCAACGACCAGCCCCACGAGCGCTGCCGAGCCAAAAGCCGAGAGCATGCCAATGAGTATTCCCTTTCCCGTCGAACCGAGCCCTTGCAGCCGGTATGCGCCGCCCCCATCCCCCCACCATGCGTCCTTGTCGCCATAGCGCTGCCAGTCACCCCCGACCTGCCATTCCGCGCCACCTTGTAATGCCGATGAACCTATCGCCGATGTGTGGTGGGAGGGTAGGTAAGAAGTGGCCAGCGTCGGTGTGTAGGCGCCATTCTGCAGCGCCGTCTGTGCCATCAGGATCGTCCACGTTGTAGATATGTCACAGTCGCACGCAGGCGAGGTGAAGGTATGCGTCGCCTGGCGCCCAAACAAAACAGGCGGTGCTTCGTAGCCCGGTCACGGGTGCCTTGGGCAGGTCGACGTCGACGGCGTCGGCGGAGGCTGCGGGGAAGGCGCGGAAGACGGTTGCGAACCAGCGAGCAGCGAGGACTCGGCGTCACGGGGTCCAATACTTCGGTTCCAATTACGTTTGTGGACTGTCTCACGGTGCAGTATTAGGTGGCGAGCGGGGGTGGTCGAGATGCAAGAGGTGGACACTGGACAGGGTAAGGGTAAGGGTATTGATGCGACAAGAACGAACTGCGGAGACACGGCACGATCGCAGCACCGAGCGAGGCGGGCGCGGCATCGGATCAGCGCAGGGAAAAAAGTGGAGCCCGTGTGGCGATAGACTTTCACGGGCACGTGCTCAGGTACACAGCATCCCGTCTCCTCCAAATAGCATGAAACGCCCGCCACAGGCGCCGAACAAAGAGATGAAAGGGAGGTCGGCGCTGTTGTGTGCAAAGAACGGTTTCCCTCGCCTATCGACTCAGTCTAGTAGCTAATCAACCCAGCCCATAGCGTATGCACCAGCCCTCCGCCAGGTGGAAAGCTGCACAGAGAGCAGCAGCATCAGAAACGCCCACGCCGTGCTAAATGTTGAAAACACCCAAGGGCCAAGCCCGCCTTCTTCGTGATACCTCATGCATGCTAGCCAGCCCCAACAGCCAGCCTCCGGTAACGCCTTGTTCCCTCGCACCCTTTACGACTCTCAGACCCGACTTAAGCAAGGTAGCCCAGCTCGTTGTCGTCCAGCCTCTCCAAGTACTCCTTCTCCAGCAAGATGTCGATGCACTTCTTGATGTCGGCGACCTTGGGCGAGAAGCGGTTCTTGATCTGCGAAATCGTCTCGCTGACGAGCTCGCTGTGCTTCATGCGCTTGCGCGACTTCATGATGCGGACGATGGCGGACTGTAAAGAGTGTGTCAGCAAATGCATACCAAGAGCATGAGGGTGTAGGGAGCGTGACTTACCTGCATGAGCATCTTGCGGTCCTCCTCAATCGTCTTGTGCGTGTCCTCCGCCTCCTGCTTCTGCTCCGCCTTGATGGCCATGTTGAGGTTGACCTTCAGCTTCTTGCTCTTGAAGCCGTGGTTGAGCGTGTACGTCGTGCCGCTCTGCGGCGGCGCGCCCTCGGGACTCGCGGTGAGCACCTTGGCCTTCAGGATGATGCCCAGCGACGGGTCCAGCGTCTCCTTCTGCAGCATGGTCGTGTTGGCCATGTCGTCGTAGCTTACGGTGTCCGAGTCGTTGAAAAGAAGCAGGATGGCCATCTGGTACGTCGAGACCTGCAGCGTGTACGGCACCTTGTTCATCTTGGCGAAGTTGGTGCGGATCTCGCCCTTGCACAAGTGCCACAGCCACGTAAGCTTGCGGCCGCCGTGCTTGTGGGTGTAGAAGTTTTGGAACCGCTCGTAGGTCTTGACAATGGTTGGCGGGGGGACGAAGGTGGTGGTCGGTGGCGTCAGTGGCCAGAAGCCGGTACCGAGGATCTGGTACGTGGCATCGACACCCTCCTTCCGATCCTCCTTCTCGAACGTGGCAATGCACCACTCCTCGTAGGTCGTGTTGAGGTCCTTGGACGTCTGCATGTCCTGGAACATACGCTGCAGCTTGTTGGTGTACTCAAAGCCGGAGGCGTCCTTGAGCTTGGAGATCATAGACGTTTCCGCGTCGGGAGAAGCAGATGTGCCGTGGACGAGACGCTTGGCCAGAGTCTGAGAGTAGAACTTCTGGAACACGTCCTTGTCTTCCAGGTACTTGAACACGGTCATGACCTGGTTGAGCATCTTCTCCATATCATCCTCCTCGGTCGCCTTAGTCGAGCGCTTCAGAACATTGTCGGCATGCTTGGCGAGAAGCTCAGGTGACCGTGAGGAGTTCTTCTGGCAGACCTTGTTGCGGTTGACATACTCCCGGCAGGCGTTGTCGAGCGAGCGGACGAACTCCGACTCGCCAGTGAAGGCGGTCTGCACAAGGGCAGCGTACTGCGTGTGAACCTCGAGGAGAGCATCCACGTATGCTTTCGGATCCAGCTTCTCACCCTCAGTGGCAACCTTGTCCACCGCAAGAAGACCAGCGCGCCTGACGTGGTTCTCGAAGCGGTTGCGCAAAGGCTCAAGGCCGTCTGGAATGCGAGCAAGCAGCTTGTACATGCGCGCCATGTCCTCCTCGCGGTCGTTGTCGAGCAGAATCTGGAACTCATCGCGCATGAGGGCAGCGTGCTTGGCGATCAAGGCAGTCTCACAGCACTTCATGAGCGGCTGCATGATCTCCGGCAACAGGTATAGCGGCACACGCTCCTTCTCCTCATCCAGCCGCCGCTCGGCCTTCTTCATGTAGTCCACCACAGAGTTCTCCGCCAGGAACGCAGCCGACTCGTTTTCGTAGAACTTCTGGGTAGCCTCAATGTAAGGCTTCTCAAAGTACTGGCGGTAGACGTCCAGGTTGGTCTTCGTGCTGTCGGCCTCATCGATACCGAGTGCGACGAAGGAATCCACAACCTGCTTGACCTTCGACTGCTCGATGGTCTCGCCGTTGCGCTGCTTCTCCACCAGGCGCAGGACGGCATCCATGACGGCATTCTGAGTCGAGCCGAACATGTCCTCCTTCCATCGCACGAGGTGCAGCGTGTAGATGTCGTAGATGTCTTTCTTGCCCTCGTCCATCTCGCGCTTCACCCAGTGGCGGTTGAGGTAGCGGAAAAGATGGTTGTTGTAAGTGCCAGCCGTGGTGTACCGCTTCCACTGCTGGATGTAGTACGTGAGCAGCGCCTCATCCGCGTGCTGGACCATCTCCGCATGCACGCCCTGGAGGTGGCGCTTCAGGTGCTCGTTCAGCCTGTGATACAACTCCTCGCCCAGCAGGTGAGCGCCACGGTGATTGCTGTTGAGGTGGGTGGAGCCGACGGCCTTTTGCGCCGTGCAGAAGTTGTGGATGGAGGTGTAGAGCGACATGTACGTCCTAAGGTCCACGCCATTGTCGAGATGCGACATGATCTGGTCCACGCCCCACTCCAGATACTTCCACGTGCCGTTGATGTCATCCTTGGACGTCGGGAGTGGTGGAGGCGGGATGGCCATGGTAGACTTCGACATGGTGACGGAAGACGTGGGGTGGTGGTGAGCGGAGGTTGAGGAAGGGCCAGCGAGTGCGGAGGTAGAGGGTGCTTCGGTTGCACGTGCAGAAGGCGACTCGCGTCTTTCTGGACCACGCCCTGTGTCGGACCTCGGGCTGCGTATCACTAGACCGTAACTCTGTTACTGAGCGATGGTGGGCTGTGGCGTGTGACAGTTCGCGCAGCAGGCGGGTAGTGGTTGTAGGTGGAGATAGTAAGTTGCAAAGAGGGAGGGCAGCACAAGGTACTTAAACAGTAGGCGGAAGTCGCGACCGCAGCGCAGGTGAAGGTGCGGGTGTTGGCAGAGTATGGAGTGTTGTTCCGTGGTTGACTCGAAGGTGAACGCACAGGCGCGTGAAGGCTGCAGCAGCCAAGAGATGACGCTATGGAAGAATGAATCCCTGAGGCAGTTAGGCACCAAGGCTGACACGACTGAGCGATAACTTAGAGAAGTGTGAAAGCTATCTGGCAATTGAAGGAGACTAATCGAAGTATTGATTGAACATTCACGCTTGGCCCGATTGGTACCGCGATTCTTTGCGACTCGCGCGACACGTCCTCCGCTGAGCGCATACCAGACCACGTCGCAACACCTGTCTCCCATCGCTCCCGCCATACACCCTACCATCTCTCCGTCTCGTCAGTCGTGTCGCGCGTAATTGTCGCTTACCGGGAGACATTGCGCGACGCGTCTCTGCTTGCAACAAAAGGGAGGCCAGCATTGAGATAGTCGACGACGGAGGTGTGATTCAAGATGGAGGGTAGCTTCGCAGACGAGGACACACAGGCGCCCGGCCAGGCCTCCGATGATTTGATACAGGCCGAAAATGAAGCGATCGAGGCCGAGCAAGAACGGGCGCATGACCCGGACACATCCATGGCAGACATCAAGCACCAACCCACCGAGGAGCCTGAGGCACACCCCATCTCGGACAACCCACTTGATGCGCCGGAAGGGCCACCGGCGGAGAACGCAGAGGATGTAGGCGAGGGCGAGGGCGAGGACGAGGAAATGGCCGAGCCACAAGCCGGTGATGCCGTGCCTGCCGTGGAAGCCGCAGACGCCCATGCGCCTGCCATCACAAAGACCGCTGTCGAACTGTCGGCGCGGGCACACCTCATCGACCAGAACCACTCCATCATCCTGCCGTCGTACAGCGCGTGGTTCGACATGCATGAGATACACAACCTCGAGCGGAAAGCGCTGCCCGAGTTCTTCAACAGCCGGAATCGCAGCAAGACGCCGGCTGTCTACAAGGACTACCGCGACTTCATGGTGAATACGTACCGGCTGAATCCGGCAGAGTACCTGACCGTGACGGCGTGCAGGCGGAACCTGGCAGGAGATGTGTGCGCGATCATGAGAGTGCACGCTTTCCTGGAGCAATGGGGCTTGATCAATTATCAAGTACGTCTGTACTGCAGTCGTGTTACCCGTGCCATGCTAATCAACGCGACAGATCGACCCAGACACCCGACCCTCCAACATCGGGCCACCGTTCACTGGCCACTTCCGCATCACAGCAGACACACCTCGAGGCCTGCAACCGCTACAACCAGCATCCGGCAGCACCATTACAGCCGGAAAGCCATATGCCGGCACCGATCGCATAGCCTCAGCCGGCAAAGCGGATCTCAACCTAGAAGTCCGGCGCAACATCTACGACACCAAAGGCAAGGACGTCACGCCTGCCAACGACGCCAACGGTGAAAGCAGCAAGAACCTAGAGGAGAGCCTGAGCAAAGGGGGAAAGCAGTACTTCTGCTATTCATGCGGCAAAGACTGCACGCGCGTACGGTACCACAACTCGAAAAACCCTGCCTCGAGCGCGACTACACCTAAGCCGTCCAAGGAACAGCGATATGATCTGTGTAGTTTGTGTTTCCAGGAAGGCCGCTTCCCATCCTCCACCACAGCGGCAGACTACACCAAGCTGGAGAACGAGCGCTATAGGAGTCTAGGCGACAAGGAAGCGCCGTGGTCTGACTCTGAGCTTCTGCTCTTGCTCGAAGGGCTGGAGCTGTTCGACGACAACTGGGAGTCTGTTGCCGATCACGTCGGAAGCCGGACGCGCGAAGAGTGCGTGCTCAAGTTTTTGCAGCTGGAGATCGAGGACAAGTACCTCGAAGATGCGCCTGCAGCCAACGGTCAAGCGAATGGCGGCGTTGGAGCACAAGACCTGGCTTACCTGAGCGGCGGCAGGCTGCCTTTCAGCCAGTTCGACAACCCAGTCATGAGCGTCATGGGCTTCCTCGCCGGCCTCGCGGACCCAGCGACCACCGCGAAAGCAGCCGGCAAGAGTGTGGAAGAGATGCGCCGGACCCTCAAATCGCGCATCGAAAGCGACAGCACGACCGGCGCCGAGAAAGCAGCCTCCCAAGACGCAGAAGCATCCAGCTCCCAAGACGTCAAGGGCGAGCGCGCGGAGAGCATGGACATCGACGACACGACCTCCCTCGCGACCCGCGAACCACCCACATCCACCTCCCACGACCTCCCCACCACCGCACTCAGCCTGACAGCCGCCCGCTCAGCCGCCCTCGCATCACACACCGAGCGCCAACTCACCAACCAAGTGAGCGCCGCCGTGAACCTCCAGCTCCAGAAACTCGAGCTCAAGCTCCAGCAATTCAACGAAATGGAATCGCTGCTCCAAGCCGAGCGGCGCGAAGTCGAGCGCATGCGGCAACGCCTCTTCCTCGACCGCCTCGCTTTCCGCAAGCGCGTGCGCGAGACCGAGGCCAAGCTCGCCGGGATGAAGATCGCTGTGCCGACTGGCGAGAGGATGTCGATGGAATCCGGAGCCGAGGGGGCTCACACGGCAGGGGCTCCGCCGGGCGGCGTGGAGGCGTATCAGGAGGGGATGGAGGGGTTTATGAGGCATGAGATTTAGGAGGTCGAACTGCCGCCATCAATCGGTATGATTAGCGAGCAGGGGAGTCTCTGGCGGCGTTTGGAGTCTGTGGAGCAAGGTGTCAATGAGCTTACTGCCGCTCTGGACGCGGAGGACCTCGTGCGGAAACGCAGGCGGGAGGGCGTGAAGTGCTGCCCTTCTAGTACTTGTGGTGTACGATGCAATACTCAGCCATTTCATGGGAAAGTTTCACGTCATTGTTTGGTTTCTCGTCTATCCTATCATCATGCCGTTTACTGCAGCTTCGTTGCACTCGCCGAGGGGGCGGACGCATGCTAGCCTTCTCTGCAATCAGCAGCAAACCACTTCTCTGATTGCGGTGGCACGCTCTGCTTTGCTCGTGAGTATGCATATAGCAGACGTTGGTCGCAGGCAGAGTCACATGTCCGAAGCTGCAGCCGACTCTACCAACCGCACCAACAGCGGCCAGCCAAGCCTCGTTCTACCACTGATGTTCCGACCTTCCTCACTTGAAGAGATCCTTGAGATCTTCAATCCTCTTCTTTGCCTCCTCCACCTTGCTTACCATCTTCCTCTCCAGCGACAAGTCCGCCAAATCCTTCTTCCGCGCCTGCAGCTTCAAGATGCCCTCCTCCACACTGTCTTCCATGATGTAGTGCGTGATGTGCACATCCCTCTTCTGCCCCAAGCGGTGCACACGATCGATGGCCTGTAGTTGGACGCCTGGGTTGTACTGCGGCTCCATCATGTAGACATTGCTGGCCGCCGTCAAGTTGAGGCCCTGACCGCCAGCCTTGATGGAGACCAGGATGACGGTCACATCCGGGTCGGACTTGAACCGGTCTAGGACAGCGGTGCGCTGCTTGACGGACATGGTGCCATCGAGGCGGACGTAGCCAATGTTGTGGTCCTCTAGTGCGATCTCGATGAGGTCGAGATAAGTCGTCCAACCGCTGAAGATGACGCTGCGGATTGGCGGTTCGCCTGGGGTTACGTACTCTTGTGCAGACGCTTCGAGGTCCCTGAGCAAAGCCTCCACCTTCTCCGACGGACCGTCGTAAAGGCTCGTGTCGCGGGCAGCGTGACCCTTGTTGTCTCGCTTGGCTCTGATCTTGGCGACACGCTGTTCGACGAAGTCGCGAAGGGTGGAGCGGTGATACTCGTAGAGCCCAAAGCGGATGTAAGCCTCGCAGCACGGGCATCGGTGGCGCTGATCACCTGTCACAGCCGCTTGAGATTGGGCGATATACGTGTCTCTGCACTCCGGGCATATGAGATGATAGCAGGGGTTGAGGTAGCCGATCGTATCATCTCCAGCCTCTTCATCCGAGGAAGACTCTTCGTCGTCATCATCGGCAAGGTCGATTCCGGACGTCTGCTCTCCGATCTTGCGAGTGCATTTCTCGCAGCGGTCGGCATCACTGTCGCCCAAGACGTGCAGAGTCTCGTAAGCCTGCTTCTCCGTGACGAAGTCGAACTGCCCATTTGCCGGCTCATCACCGAGGTCAATAGCAATTGCATTCTCTGGATTCACTCCCTCGGAGATCTCCATGCGGTCCTCATCGTTGAACATATCGAGGCCATGAGCACAGAAGGCGCGGAGACGACCAATCGACTTGAGGACGTGCGCATACGCCTTGCCTGGTAGCCGAGTACCTTTAATGCCACTGCTGAGCAGCGCAAACTGCTTGCCCGCTCCACCGGCAAGAGGTGCATAGATCTTTCGGTTTTTGTCCGTAAACTTCAGGCGAATGATCTCCTCCTTGCGACCTTTCAGCCCGATCGTGTCCTTCAGGCGACGTAGAGTGATGCTGTCAACGAGGAGACGGAGATGTGCAATGACATCCGTGTTGGCGTTCCTGAATGGCGCGATGATGTACTGTGCCCATGCGTTGCCCTCGTCGAACGGCTTGATGCGGAGGAACTTGATCAGAGCACCGAGATCACCGAGCCCATTCTGTACCGGCGTGCCAGTAACAGCCCAGCGGCGCTGAGCGGACAGATCGCAGCAGGCCTTTGAAACTTGAGTGCTCTGGTTGCGGATCTGATGGGCCTCGTCGAGGACGATTCGGAACCAGTTGATCGCGGCTAGTGGTCTGCCCTTGGCAGCGAACTCCGCAGCGGCGGTGTTGTACGTTGTCAACACGATGCTCTGTGACGCCAAGTAACCAACATCATCTGTCCGGCTAGAGCCATGATAGACGTAGGAGCTGAGCTTGCCTTGCTTGACGTGAGCCTCGATCTGCTCAATCCAATTGGACATGACAGATTTTGGGCAGATTATCAACGTGGCTCTTGCATTGCACTCCTGCTCTGCTGGCGGCTTCGTTGCCGCGAATGCGCGCGCTTCGGGTTTGGTCTCGGCAATGAGAGAGAGGATGCTCAGTGTCTTGCCCAATCCCATCATATCTGCCAAGATTCCACCGAGCACGGGCTCAGGCTTGCTGGGGACTTGCTGGCCCGTGATGACATTGTACCACGTCTGCCGACCCCTCTTGTCGATCTGCGGCTTCCACAGCGAGAACCCCGGACTGTCCACATTGTCATTGTCATGAGGCTTTTCGTGATCGGTCAAAAAGTGCAACGCTTTCTTCTGATGTGCCATTAGCGGTGTGGAGATGACTCTGCTCGTGGGCTCCATCTCGGGAAGGTCTTCATGCTTGACCAGCTTGTCAAACATGGAGCTGGCTTCGCCGCGAATCTCCTCAGCGGTGCGAGTGACGGATTGAACCGGCTGAGAGCCTTGAGGCCGACGTTGCCCAATAAGCGCGTTGGAGCCGTATACCGTGCGGATGTTGTGTGGGTTGACCACCTCCATGCTGCAGGGCACGCCGACAAGCATGGGATCTGAAAGAAAGAGCTGTTTTTGCGACAAGTGCGTCCCGAGCCAAGTCACTCGCTTGCGCGGTCCGTACAGCGCAACCGAGACAGGAAGGTATGACAGACTAACATGCTGATGAACCTTCTGACTGCTGGTCCTCTTGTGGCTGTGGAGATAGACCTTCATACGGATCTTGGTGCGCTCCCTAAAGTCAACCATATGACTCAGCGTAGAGGCTACTCGGAGGTCTGCAATGTTGCCGCATGTTCTGCCCGTACTATCAAGGAGCTCGAGCCTCGACCCTTGCGACTGGTCGTGCTGGATGGTAAGCTTAGTCTTTGGCCAGAAGTCCTTGGGGATAGCGCTGGTCGCTGCTTGAGAGACAGCAGGCAAGCGGCTTATATTGGCCTTGGCGGTGATCGCGCCGTAGCAGACTTCTTCATTGTCGTACTTCGTCTTCTCAGTCAAATTCTCGCCCGTGAACACCACTTCGTCATCGTCGTCTGCCGTCAGGTCAATTGGCGCCTGGGCGAGAGAAGGTCCCATTCCAGCAGCAATCTTCTCGCGCTCCGCCTTCATGTGCGCACTGAGAGTCCCGCCGCTGTTTGCTCCCTGGAACGTAGACTTTGTTTTCTTGCGCTCGGAGCTTTCGTCATCTTCGTCGTGCGCCTCTGACTTGCGCTTCCTTGGAGGTGCAGCATCGCGATTCGAGACGTTGTGCATGCGCTCGATCATGCTGCTCATGCCGGGCTCGGTAGCTGCGGTGGCGGCGTTGGCGTTTGCGGGATGCCCACCTTGCTCCACAGTCAAGGAGCCGCCATTTGCTGGGCTGCTTAGCGCAGGTCTGCCATTTGATGCTCTTGGGTTCAGCAGCGCCTTCGGGTCGAACCGCGGGAGGTTAACGTTGACGTCATTGTGCTCGGAGGTAGTGGGCTTGCGCAATTGCGTCGGCCCTGCGCTGCTCGTCAGATTGTGACCTTGGGGTGACGTGTACTGTCCATTGCTAGCTGGCAGTGGTGTAGATGTGTAGGAGAACGGATATTGAGCAACGGCAGGTTGAATGCCGTTGCGCTGTGGTGGGCTCGGCTGCAGTGCAGAAAGCTGTTGAGGGTCGATGGTGCCGGGAGGAGCCTGGAAACCGTCCGTGGATGGTTGCGGTTGAGACTGATGGTTGCCCATGGCGGGAAACCCACGAGCGTAGCTCTGAAAGTAGGGCCACATGAGCGCCTCGAGATGCAATGTATGCTGAGCAAGTGGTTGGTGGTGAAGAACAAGGAAGGATGGTGGTAGTGTGATCTCAATTAGTTGGCAAAGGTAGAAGTCGGTCGGATGTGGAGGTGGATGTTGAGGTAGATGATGAGGTTCAGGTTGGAGGTCGAAGGTGGTATTTGTATGCGACAAACGGAGCAATAGATGGGCATGTGACGCGTCGATCTTACCGGATTTGGACAGAACCTCGAGTGAGGACTGTCTTTCGACAAGGTGAGGTTCAAGTGAACGATCAAAACGTACCGTAGTTCGGAGCGCGCTTCTTCGACTTCTCCTTGGCGAACGCTTTTGGGTTGAGTAGCTGCGCGGCCTGGGACGGGTTCATGGCCTATTCGGTCGCCTTCCAAGTTATCGAGAAATGATGTATGATCGAAAGGCGTGACGCTCGGTAGTGGAGGCTAATGTCTTCTCTACTTATGGCTCTCAATCAGTCCCTGGGTGGCGTCATTGTTCGTTGTAGGTGTGGCGGTGCGTGCTGTTTCGTCGTAGGCCAGGTCCAGCGCGCTCACTGTCCTTCGCAGAGCGACTTGTTGAGGATATCAAGTTGTGCGGTGCGTGGGGCTATGTTGATGTCTGCTTGTGCAAATAGATGAGGCCGTACATTGGAGATAGCTGCAGTCGCTCGGGCTTGCGCTTCCCAGAATCCCAAGCCTGAACTGTGGCTGCGGTTGCTTCCGCCGCTAATGCGCGCTTATCTGTGCTCGGGAGTCGGCAGCCGGACTGGCTTATGACGATCGAAGTGGCAATGTTGACAGGCAGCGACATGCACAACAGGCAAGATGTCTGACAGTTGAATAGCATCATACATACATGCTTCGCTCTGACTGCCTCTAATGTTCTACATATTGTTCGCGCTCCGTATCAGTATAGGCCGGTTATAGCTGCGATCCCTGTCTGTCCTGCACCTTGTCTACCATACATATTCGCCCCGTGAGACTCCTACCCAATGCACCTCAAACACAGCAACGCAGACTTCTCGTGCGGTCTCAACACCACTCAAAGAATGGCGTCTTACTTTTGACCATCTCCAACCTCTCCACAATCACCTTCCGCCTCGAACTCTCCTGATCGCTCGCCGCCGCATACCCCAGATCACCGTCCTCGTCCAAACCATCATCGCTGAACCCGGAGCCTCTCCGGACCCCAAAGCTGAATCTCCTGCGACGTTCGCTGGTGGGCGAGTGCCATGCAGCGCGAGGAGCGTCGTAGGACATACGTCCACGGCCCGCGCGTGAGCGCGAAGGCGCTGGCCGCGATTCGTTGGCTGGGCTCAGGGTGGAAGATGCTGGCGGCAGCTCTTTGTGTCCATGTGGTGGGGAGAGACTCTGATGGTCGGGTCGGGTGTCTTGGCTGCTGGTCTGCCGCGACATGTTGAATGGATTCTCCGTCGAACGTTTAGTCGGCGAAGACATGCCGAGGAGGTCGTGGCTGATTAGAGCGGGTGCACTTGCGTGCGCGGCCGAGATGTCCATCTCCTCCACCTCCTCAATGTTCTCGGGCCTGTGGATTTGCTCGGCTGTGGCAGCGCGGCGCATCTCCTCCGATGGTCTCATCATGGGCACGGCGACAGGTATTTCCACAATATCATCCCACACCAACATCCGTGACCTCCGTGTCAGTTCCAGTGGTCCGTGATCAGGAGTCTTCAGTGTCTCGACCACGTTCCACGCCTGACCTTTCATCACCGCAATCTGCCGCGCGTACATCTTCTCCTGAAAGTCCGCGTCCAGCTCAAAGCACCCTCGTAGCTGGACTTGCGTATCCCGCCACCAGTCCTTGGATGTGAGGAGAGGCAGGAAATGCTTCCTTGTCCGCTCGGAGAAGGGGCGGCCTATCAGAGATACGGGCAGGAAAAGCCAGCCGAATGGGTAGCTACGCCACGCATCTGGGTGCTTCCACGGCCACGAAAGGCTGTTGTCGATGGCACCGATATGCGGTATAGTACTTTCTTCGCCGCGTTTCGCGGAAGCAGACATGCTCTCGTCTCGCCTCTGGTAGCCATTGGAGTTTCCATTCGCTTTGCCACCGTCCGCATGGCCGTTCTGCCTCGGCCGCTCGACGACCAGCTGCGCCTCATTCTTCTCACGATCTATTCGTATCATCCAATTGTCGGTTCCTCGATCTGTATTCCTCATCACATAATCCAGTATGACCAGCTTCTCCAGCTCCTCCCTGAAGCTCTGTTGTAGTTCATCGGACCAGAACTCATGTCTCGTTCTACTTTGCTCCCTACTCGTAAGCCCACTCCCCTCGTCTTCGCTCTCATCGTCTGCCGTAGGCGTGCTCCCCGGCCGGCAGGTCTCAGCCCACCGCTTCTTCTTCCTCTTCGAAGGCGTATTGCGGAAGCCACCCTGGTGGTCCGGCCAAGGATGCTCCCTGAAGAACTCTGTCGCGCCTTTGTACCCTTTAAGGAAGACTTGAAAGGAGCCTGGCTTCTCCGGCAATGCTTTCCGTTTTCGGTAGTATGCCCGTCGTTCCCAAAAGTCGTAATGGAAGCTTTTGCTGCTCAAGTTCACCACATCTGTATACGGGACCAAGTTCGTCCGCAGCTGGCAGTCCAGCACGTATGCCGCAGCCTCTGAGACATATGACAGGTTCGGAATTAGCATAGCACGTCCGAACGCGAAAGGCAACAGATTCCGATGTATCCATTTCGTCCACTTCGGGTTCTTGCTCGCATACGGCTCTTCGTCCTTTGGCTTAAACACCCCAACAACCTTGCCTCCACTATTCCGAGCGAAGTACGATCCACTGCTGCCTTGCGCGATGAGCTTTGGGTGCATGCCCAGCTCTATCGCCGTCCGCACGCTCTCAACAAGATCATCGAATTCCAGCTTCGACATCCGGTCGGTCGCAACGTCGTGATCATACTCCATCTCCATGCTCTGCTTGGTCGCTGGCCGTATCCAATCCGGAGCCTGGAACACCGAGCTGTATATCTCCAAATGCTCATCCTCTGTACTTTTGCCCTTGACTCTCCTAATCGTGAATCGATCTTTAATCTCGTCCGCCCATCGCTCCAACCTCAAGTTGATCGCTTTGATGTCGACGCCGCTATTCGTGCGCCTTCTCCGGGTCCTTCGAGGTGAGTGTCCTCCATTAAGAGGCATGTCCATGCGATCTCGCCGCTTCGGCTGGATGGGCGCATATTCTGTGTCCGGAAGCGAGAGCGTGGCAGGATCGTGGAGGCGATCATCGTTGTCGGAATATGGCTGCTCTTCCTCCTCCTGCTCCTCCGCTTGAGCTATCCTGGCGTACCCCGAAGTGGGCGGTCTGTTCCGTGGCATGGCTGCAGTATGGTACAAAAGCACTTCTCATCTTCCCAGGGAGTCCCGAAGATATCAGGCTCGGATACTTGCTCCGTGTTCAGATGTTGACACGGGCTAGGCTACTAGCCCGCAGTGCCGCACCCTCGCCATGTGAAGCCGGAGTGGATACGTTGGCGCATCATGAGGCTCGGCGGAAGGCGCCGCTCGCGGCTCTGGGGCACCGCCTCCACGTTCCTGTGTTATGGTCTCGTGTTTACCTTACAACCACCACCGCTCATCCACGCGTCATATCCAGCACCTTACCCTGTACGCACTATTGCATATGCCCGTTATGATCGCATGAGTCACGCGACTGCAACGACACCAATCACACCGCATTCATGTCGACGTCCTGGCTTCAGCGCCAGCGCAAGCAAACGCTGATCGACCTCTCCAGCGAGGCCGGCTTGCAGCAGTATGCATTGCCTCCCACGCGTAGCCCGTACAGGTGCCGTGCTAACGCCACTTAGGGTCGAAGACGCACGGAAGGATGAGATCGTAGACGCGCTCGACACGTACCTTCAACAGCATGTGACTCGCCTATCGCGCAATAACCTGTTCGAACCGTACTATGCAGTGCGACGGACGCCGTTCAAAGTGCGGTCCAGTAGTGCAATGCCTGGTGTGACCTCGGATGACGGCGAGGTGAAGAGTGTGGTTCGAGGCAGAGGAAGGCGCGCGACCAGGGTGAAAGAGGAGCTGGAGTTTGTCACCCGCCAGGACGTGCAGGACGCTTGTGGCGAAGCTAACCTTCACCACAGTCAACACTACGGTCCAGTATCATCGCCAGTCGCCACCAGCAGCAGGACAGTCGCCACGACTAGCACTACAGTTGTACCATCCGCCACTTCCAGTCTCTTGACGAAGCGCACGCCGGGCCGGCCATCCAAACGCGAATCGCAAATCCTGCCACCCTCACCAGCCGACGTCGCAAACTTGGCAGAATATGAGACGAATCAAGTCTACGCCGGCCTCAACGACATGTACAGCGTCTCCGGCATCCCAGAGAGCATTGACAACGTCCGTGACATCTGCTCTTCAGTCACGGGCGTACAGATGGCCTTTCTCCTTCTCGAAGCCATTGCCCTATCGCGCGAAGTCATACCCTGGGTGTACGCTTTCGAGATCGCGGGCATCCGAGGGTACGGCATGCCGACCATCGCAGTCTACTACCCGGACCTCTTCAAGCTCTTGACGTCCGACTTCTGGCTGCCGACCCTACTCTGGAGCGCGACCAGTCTTCTCATCCCCTCACTCTTCGCATACTTCTTCAACCTGACAATCCGCGAGGTCAAGCGCCATGGCGCACTCGTGTCGGTCGCCCGTTACACCGTCGACCCGCTCACCTTCAACATCGTCAAGGCGCTATTGACCTGGATGGTGTATGGCAAAGGGATTGGTTTCGGGATCATCGACCCTTTCACCGCCATCACGGCCAGCAACGCCATGTTCGGCGGCTACAACGGTGTTCTTATCGGCTGTTATGTCTGCATCGTTGCAAGTGTCTACGAAGCTGCTCAACGAAATTGAGAGTACGACAGTGTTGTTGGCGTTAGGGTTTGGGGCGAACATGGAAGCTTGCCAGGCAGCACGAGTGGACGATTTGAGGAACGAGACGGCACGCTTGTATGACCACGAATCATTGGATTGAGCTTTCCTTTGGGTCTGGACAGGGGATTCCTGGGCCTTTCTGGGTGGCGAGTGGGTATGGATTGACTGCTTCGTATGCAGATGCAGCTTTTCATAATTTGTCTAAGTGTCAATGAGGCACCCGAGTGCAGCACCTGATACAGATGGATGCCTTCACGTCGTAAGGAGTCACGTCGCCAACGTGATCATAGGCTGCGGAAAGCGAGGACCTAGCTGCACAAGTTGCAGGGTGAGCTGACCGGAGGGGGGGCTGCAGGTCGCGCATGTGTGTCATTGGAAGCGTGGGCACAAGCGACCCTTAGTCCATGTCAACCCAGGCATGCACAGTTCGACGAATCTATCCTTGCGCCAGGACGCCAGAACGCTGCAACGCTGTGTACATGGTCATCGTATGCGCGCACTAACAATCATTGGCTCTTCAGCTTCTCGGTAAGCTCAGGGACCACCTCGAACAGATCGCCCACCAAGCCCACATCCGCTACTTGGAAGATAGGTGCATCGCCGTCCTTGTTAATACACGCGATGACCTTGCTGTCCTTCATACCCGCCAGATGCTGGATCGCGCCGCTGATGCCGGCACAGAGGTACAGCTGTGGCGCGACATTCTTGCCCGTCTGACCGACCTGCAAGCTATTATCTGCAAAGCCCGAGTCCACGGCAGCTCTGCTCGCACCGATCGCAGCACCGAGCGCGTCTGCAAGAGGTGGCATAAGGCGATCGAACTCCTCCTTCGACTTCAAGCCTCGGCCGCCAGATACGACCTTCTCCGCCGTCGCGAGATCTGGCCGATCAGACGTCTGAAGATCCTCTGATATCCACTCGGTCGGGCACTCGGCCTTGGGGTCAACACCTTCCTCTACAGATGCCGAACCGCCTTCCGCGGCACCAGACGCGAAAGCCGTCCCTCTCACCGTGACGATCTTCGGGTTGTCCGACGACTGCACAGTCAAGATAGCATTGCCAGCGTAGATGGGCCGTACGAACGTGTCCTCGCTCTCAATCGCCGTGATGTCTGATATCTGCTGCACATCCATCATTGCCGCCACCCTCGGCATCAAATTCTTGCCGAACGCTGAGTGACCCGCGAATACATGGGTGTAGCCGCCCTTCTTGATGTTCGCGATGAGTAGTGGCGCGTAGTTCTCCGGGAGACCTTTGTCGTAGGCGCCGTTGTCGACGTATATGACCTTCTCCAGCCCTTCCACCTTGGCTGCTTCCTCGGCTACGCTCTTGACGTTGCTCCCGGCGACGAAGCCATGTATGGTGCCGCCTAGCTTCTGGGCTGCTGACACGGCGGCTAGGGACGACATGTTGAGCTTGCCTTCTCTTTGCTCGAGCACGGCGAGTGTGGACAGCAGTCTTTGGATGGCGGCATTGCGGGAGAGGCGTGGTATGGGTGTTGGTCCGGTTTGGCGTAGACAGCTTGTTGCTTGCCGTAGCAGGCTGTTTCTTAAAGGAAGAGCCATCATTTACAAGCAGGGAAAGCTGGGCTGATCAGAGCTGGTCGACGTCAATTCCATCGCACATGCGCCAACATTGAGACACCGATGGCGGCGGCGACCGAAGTGCTGAGCCGAGGTGTTCGTGAAACTAATTCCAGCCAATCCGGATGGACCAACATCGCCAGACCTCGACTTCCTCGTAACTCTGGTCTCCGCGCCAATACTAGCTGCAACCTCCCATAGCCTGGCTTACAGCTTTTACGTCTCAGACGCGGTTTTCGCCATCACCGTCTTAACGCCTGCGATCACTGTCCTCCCTGTCCTGTTCGCGATCCTCTAGAGTCCACTATGATACGGTGGGGACATACTACCAATCCGTTGAATGGCTAAAGCTTGCAAGGACCCATTCACAAGAAAACGAGATGATGCCCATCTCTGAGACCTAGGGGTGTGGCATCCTGCACCAAAGGTTTATGGGCAGAGCCACTGACATCGATCATGCGAGCATGGATTGTAGGTCTGTCGGAAGCGGAAACGATTCTAGAAGACAGCATCTGGACGTCGGTAATTTTGAATATACTGACAGTGACTACGGTGCCTAGTACCCGGTAGCTCTGTTCCGGGACCTCGAGCACCAGAGCTGGGCTGGATTTGCAACCCCATGCTTGTGCCTTATCTGCATCTCCGCGATGCTGGAAACGTCGGAGTAACTGGTGGCGACCACGGTAGCTCAAGGCTTTCCGCTTCAGCCGCCGAGCACATATCTTCCCGATGCCCGATTTCACCGGATCCCTGTTTGTATCTCCCATGCACGCAATGTGGTTTGGGTAATGGCAGCGACTACAGCGCCTCGATGAGGCCAGCTTTCGTGGAGATTATCGCAGACCATCTTCGTTGAATATTGGCGACTGCATATGAGACGCTGCTTGGTCTCCGTTGCTTGCAACTAGGTGGGAGTGCAGAACAACGACTACGGTGCCTGGCTGCTGGCGTATAGCGGCGGGGATGTCGCGCTTTGGCCGCAGTCTGAGTACTGGACCAGTTGCTGGACCTCTGTAGCTCGTAGCGTAATTTGTAAAGACGACGGTAGCTTGATGCCTGCCTGTTCTTCCGGAGAAGATGCCTTGGGAGATGCTTCAGTTGCTAGAGTGAAATGGCATTTTCTGAAGGCTTCGGTGTCGAAACGACACCTTTTCGACGCCACTGCACGCAAAACGGCAAATACCGACGAGTATGGAAGCATGGAAATCGGCGCTATGACCGGAGACACGGCGTGCCATCTTGCATAAAGTCCGTGCCTGCTGCAAGCATACAAGCTGCTGACCTTTCATCTAGCTGGTCCCCTATGCGACCCAGCTCGCTCCAAGGACGTCACCTCTATCCGGCCTTGCTGCATCGCACAGGTTTCTTAGCACGATGCTCACCTCCTGGTATGTGAGGCCGCTTGTACGCATCGCACACACACTTGAACCCTGCCCGCTCAAAGTACCAACTGCCGTAGTTGAACACAATCTCCTCCTCCGGCCCAATGTCCCGCAATGCCTGGAAGAGGATGACATGCCTCTTGCCGACGAACTCGCCCCACAACTTCACATTAGGCCGGCAATGCGAGTTGATGAAGCGTGTCCAGTTGCCGGCTTGCTCAGCGTCGACGGCGCAAATGCCTGGGATCTCGCAGCGGTACAGAGATGCGCTGGTTTCGCCCGTATCGCCAGCGAGAGGCTTGAGCTCGCCGAGGTACTCGTCTAGCCATTGGCCTTTCGACAACTGCACACCGGGCCTCGTGAAGGCGCCGTAGCCTAGGTGGCTAGGTCCTTTGACGTCGATGAGATGGCGGATGGAGTGGTCTTTGCGGAATCGGTCGTAACACTTTGATTCGCACTAAGGACAAGATTGTCAGTATGTATATGCGTTGCGCAGGTGAGGTGGCAGACATGCATTTGGGTCATCGCCAAGCTTTCCGCAATGCAAGCATTCGATCTCGGCTGACCAGCAGTGCAAGATGTCCGTAGCTGTCCGGACGGCTTTCTTCGTTGCTCGCTTCTTTGTCTTCGCTGCTCGCTTCTTGGCAACCTTTCTCGCAGGCTTGCCAGCGACTGCTTCCGCATCTGCCCAGTCGGCAGGGTTCAGGCGGTGTCTGGTGATATTCGCTAGCGGAGAGCTGATGGCATGTTGCTTCTTGCGGTGGAGGTCGTACGCCTTGAACTGGCTGTCTTTTGCCATGCTTGCGAGTGTATGATGTAAGTAGTGGAGATCTGATTGTACCGCAGACTGTATAGCAACACAGATAGAAGCATCGAGAGAAGTCTGAAGGCGCTGATATCCTGCTGTTTTGTACAATAGTAGACACAGGCCATTGTTGCTGTCGATAAATTGCCTGTGAGCATTATGCTGCGCGAGAGATACATGCATAGAGCGCGAAGCGACAATAGGAAAGTTGGCTGGAACAAAGACAAGCGCAGAGACTCCACAGCCTTCGTGAACCTCACTTCACAATTCACCGGCTGATCATCGGCATCCATCACGGTCACGTCACAAGGGCCATGGCGTTATGCTTACCAGCAGGAATTGGAAGTGTATATTGTGTATCGATGATCGGTAGACATCCTATGCACCGCGGCCCTGGCCTGGATCAAGACGACCGCGGTCTAGGAAGAAGCTCGATTGCAAGATCGCGAAGCAAAACTTCACGCCTCTAAGTTACGCAGCTAGTGCAGCGTGCTTTCCGGGCTCTGTGGGTATCTTTAGCGTTGTTATCGTAGAAGTGTACCCTTCAGGAGGAGACCAACCACCCCCAGACGCGACCTACACACTTGGTACGCCACCTAGAATCAGGATGCGCCAACCTAGGTGATCCTGAGAACCGGGGAACCATAGGCTGGCCACCCTTAAGCACATCCAAACGCTATATGGTAGTATTCCTTGGTGATGTCTTCGGCAGTGACCCTACAAGACAGGGTAGTCTTGCTGTCTCTGCGCACAACGGGCTCATCCTCGTCAAGAATGTCACGCTCGCACCATCCATATCCGCACTGGCATGTTCGGCCAGCCTTCATGTGAGTACATGTATCGTATTGGACCGGCTTTCCGTACAGACCGGCTTTCCGACTAGCGCGCTTTTCTGGCAGAGGATTTCCGTCGAGGCCAGATTTGCGCAGCCAAAAAAGCGCGCTAGTCGGAAAGCCGGTCTGTACGGAAAGCCGGTCCAACACGATACTGAGCGGTCGTCAAGCAAGCCTGTCGAGGTTGAGGGGAGAGAGGCGTCCGGGATAAGCTGCATCTGTCCAAACTTGTTCGATGGAAGTCGAGGGAGAGTCAGAGCTGTCGCCTGCCGTAGTTCGGCCGAATACCCAGCTCCGGCCAGAAGGTTTCCAATCGAGCCGCGTCGCGTTGGCTTGGCAAGGAGAGGCAAGTACGTTCGATGGCTCCACTGTCAACGTATCTCCTCTATCTTTGTTGTGTTTCAGACGCAAGGGCAACGTCCTATCTCTTGCTTGGCACGCGGGAGTTCCACGCGATGTTGACCATGAGTCCGTGACATACCGACAATGGGTTCCTATGGGCAAGAATCAAGATGGGGAGGCCACGGCGCTCCTGGAGTATGGTATCCCACCCACCTGCCACCCCCTCAAAGGCAGCCGCTGCGTACGCAAAGTACAGCGGCGTAGTACAAAGTACACGCAAGCATGCCGACTCACGTTCGGCAAAACTGGCGTTGACGATCTCTGAACACCCGGTCCTCTAGGCTCTGTCAAGCAGTAGTGGACCACAATCCTGGCACACGCGTGCACTGTCCGACCTGGGGCCTCGTTCCGCTATGACCAGATTTGTATATCCATACCACTGCGCTCCTCAAGTTTGTGACCCTTTCCCACTGATTTCTTAGCCCTCGCCTCATCTCCACTGCAGGACCATGGTTACCACGGGCTGTGATGTCGAGGGCCGAGTCGTCGCACACCCTCGTTCATGCTGCCACTATATCTATCGGATTGTCTTGTCCGTTGCACTTGCTCTTGCCGGCCTTGCAGTCACTCTGCTCTGTTCACGGTACTTAGTGGTACCACTACTGGTCTTCCTGGCGCCCGGCCTGGACATACACTTCTATGACTGGGCTATGTACGGTGTTTATCCGAAGCAGTCGTATGTGACTTTTAACCTCACGTCACCTTGCGCCAGTGTTGTGCAATGGGACGCATCTTGCGACAACGGATTTGTCCTACTGGCGATGGATGGGCCGTCAATTGACAATCCAGGACCTATGATCCTGGACACCGAAGGCGAGCTTGTCTGGACCTCTGATCACTTCGGCCATGCGGCGAACCTGAAGGTACAATGGTATCGCGGGCAAGACTATCTGACCTTCTGGGCCGGCGAGAAGCTACAGGAGTCAGGGCAAGGCGTATATTACATGGTAAGCGATGGCCGTCTGTGGTGTAACCCGTGTATGTGAAACTAATGCAACCAGCTGGATTCTTCGTACAGGACCGTCTTCACCGTGTCAGCTGTGGGCGACGATCTTTACGGCGACTTACACGAGTTCGAAATCACCGACGAAGATACTGCACTTATCACGGTGTACAACAGGACCCAGGTAGACCTGACCAATACCGATATGGCCTGGGTCGAGGACGGCTTGATAGTGGATGGCATAATCCAAGAAATTGACATAGCCAGCGGAAAGCTCGTCTTTCAATGGCGAGCATCGGATCACCTTGATGACCTCCTCTTCGCTGTATCATTCGGCGACTACGTCGACAATGGACCCTTTGATTACTTCCACATCAACAGCGTCGACAAAGATTCGCGTGGCAACTACCTGGTTTCAATTCGGCACCTACACATGATAGTGTACATCGATGGGCATACAGGCGAGGTGCTTTGGGCGCTCGGCGGACACGCCAACGACTTCAAAGACATTTCAGGCGGTGCTGCTACCAACTTCCAATGGCAGCACGATGCTCGCTGGATCTCCGAAGAGCAGGGTGTGATCAGTCTTTTCGACAACGGCATTGCACGCCACCACAGTTCTGACGCGGAACAGAGCGAGGGACGCATGATCCGACTTGATTTTGCAAATCGCACTGCTGAACACATCCATTCGTTCACCTCTTTGCAGCGTGTCAGCTCGACCTCTCAGGGCTCCGTACAGGTGTTGCCTGCCGCTGAAAAGAGCGGTGATGCTCATGTTTTCGTCGGTTGGGGCTCCTCAGCTGCGTATAGCGAGTTCACTTCCGACGGCAAGCTACTGTGCGAGACGCACTTTGCCCCGTCGTCTCTCTTCTACTTCGAGCGCGCAAAGTCATACAGGGCGATCAAAGCGCCTGCATTGTGGAAAGCGGAACCCGAGTGGAGTCCATCCGCTGCAATCGAGAGCGACCTCGTCTATGTGTCTTGGAACGGTGCGACTGAGGTAGCGTGGTGGGTCTTGCAAGGCGCGCTCGTCAGTGGTGACGTGCAAACAGAAACGTATGAAGAGGTGGACATCCTAGCCAAAGATGGCTTCGAATGCTCGTTCGAACTGCCGAGTCCGGCACAAACGTACACCTCCTACCGTGTCGCCGCACTGGATGCCGAGATGAATATGCTGCGATACTCGAACGTCGTAGAGTCTCCACCTGACCGGACAGAACCATACGTCTGGGCAGTTGTCTTATCAGCTAGTACCGCGGCACTTGTCATCCTTCTGCTTGTCGCCTACCCAGGCGTTGTCCGACAAGCACTCGCGCACGGGACGTTTGTGAGGGACAGGGCCGGATATCGAAGACTGAACGCGACACCTGCAGCCGGATGAACGCCATCCGGAGGGAGCTTGTTGCCAACTGCAATTGTTGCGCGCAGCGTTATCGCTGGCTTCCGCCAATTCTACGCGCATGCACTCACGACTGCAGTCGGATCAAGCACTCGCCGTCTTGATCTAGCCGAGACAGATCAACTGGAGCATCGGCTTTGCAGCGATCCACGCAATTTTCGAGATCTGACCCAGGCCGATCCTACATGCGATGGCCGTGTGAGGGTCCGTTTCCACCAGCATGACCAGATAGTCCGAGAATTCGTTCCCAGATCGCTGCCCGCTTAGCAATGAGCAATGCGCTTCGCATATCAAGATCAAGCTCAGGGTCGACCTATTGGCAGGACCTCGTGCGTCGAAGATTGCAGTGCCGATTGCTTCGCCGTATGGAGCCAGAATCGTGACTGGTTGGCCTGCTGTCTCTACGTTGCTTACCTCACCAAATCCGAACCGAGTAGACGCACTCGTCCAGAACACCAGATGCTTGCCGGCCAGTACAGGGGTGGTGCGAGGGTCAAGGTCGAACCGATCTGGTGCGCGACAGCTAATGGGTCGCAGAGTCACAGCCGTCTCGCGGCGCATGAACCTCCCATTCTGGAGGCAAGTCGTCATCAGTCAGGGGCAATCCTCGTGCAGTACCGTTCACGGGCTGCAGCGAGCCCGATGTCTCATCGAAGACGAAGTAGCGTAGCAACGGTCCAATTCCTTCAACTTCTATTGTTTGGCCCGTCTCGTCTCGCCGCATTCGTATGGGTTCGCCATACTTGACTCGTCCTCTCCAGCCAGCCCAAGACCAGCTCGGGAAGTGAGTGATCGACGGATGTCCGCTCCAGCTGTGATCAGGTCGCCCGAGCAGAGCAATGTCCAGCAGGGTAGAAGGCAGGCCGTACAAGCAAGACGTCTGCAAGCAAAGCGAAAAAATGCGTAGCAAACCCGCGAGGGCATTGATGGCATCGCTTTCATAGGTCATAGTACGTTGGGTATACTGAGCAAGTATCTTAGCGTACTCTGCGAAAACACCAGATTGGACGACATGAGTAAAGCCGTGGCGAGTCACCTCTAGGCTCCCGTCCCTCCAGTGCGAGTCCACCCCGACGCCGAGATGCTGTGGCTTGAGGTCTAGCCAGAGCAACGGCCTGTGTTCATAGCCTGATTGCTCAACAGGCATATCTTCTCGGGCGACTACAGCGCGGCAATGCCAGATCATCTCATTGTTCGCGAAGATTAGCAGACGCCGCGAGAGGAGCCGCTCCTGGAACGTCCAACCGCGTGTGCTCCAGTTCCAGCTTGAAGGTGTCGGCTCGTGCTCTCTAGAGAACGGCGCAATAATTCTGATATTTGCCTTCACCGTTGCGACCTCTTGCACGACCTGCCTAGGCTGATTGGCCTGATCCGGTTCGGCGAAGTGATTGCGGCGTATACCCGGCAGACCAGCGCTGGTGTTGCCACCCTGCGCGGCAACTATTGTGAACAGAGCGCTTCCGTATACTCTGTCCATATTCGTAATTTGCTCCCTTGACTCCTCGGAATTTTCCTGTAGGATGCACAAGGCATCGACCCAAAGGTACCTCTCGCCCGCGGCTTTGACTACCTCCATCGCATCCACGATAGTACGGGGCAGAGATGACATGTACTCCCAGAGGCTGCCGGGCTCTGTCATTCGGTCAACGTTATCGTACTGCAACTTCATCATCTGGGCGCCACCCCAAACATATGACAGAGCAACGTATCGACAAGACTTTGGTGCATCTGCCACAACAATCCGCATCCTCTCAATGTCAATCAGGCGGAGGAACCCCGGCTTCTGCAGTGCATGCGTCCAAGCGTGCCCACTGCAAGCCTTACCATGGTGCATCTCACACTGTGCACCATAGCTTGCCTATCGACACATCAATCCACTGATTATCGAGTACATGACCCTAGGACAACGGCTTATTTGGCTCCACTGTAGCCGTGAAGCCATCTTTCACTGCCCGAAGCATGAAATGGCTAAGCACTTGTTCTTCAGCACCAGGCTTGTTGCTGCATCCTATCAAATCTACCCACAACGATCCAGGTGTCGCTGCCTGGCTCGTGGGAATGGTGACGATTACAACACAGCTCACGGGGAACTGTGTGGCCATCTCTTTGCCCCTGTTGTAGCCATCCCGGTATGTTGCACCCTGGCGCCGACGAAGGTCCTCACGCTTCACCTGGGGTGCTCGGCCTGCAGCCGAACGCGTCAATGCTTTCAGACCAACGTAGGAGCTGCGTTTGGCCACTCCTGTAGGTATTCTGCCATGGGGCCGAGGACCTGAGTAGAACCCTCGTGTCTATCCTCGCCGCGTCCGAAAGGCCAATACTCGTCTTGGTGGATGAGACCCTTAGCGACCCATGTTCGCAAAGGCACGCCTCGAAGCCAATCTTGTGTGATGTGGCTGCGCACCTCAGGGACCTTCAAGGGATCACGATGAGCATGGACAACACTACCTTGCACATCTGACACCAGCTCGCGTGCAAAACGACACGGGAAAGCGGAGTGGACCATGAGAAATACTCTTGCGGCGTCTCGGAAGCGAAGCAGACGTCCAATGGCATCGTGGCGCATCTG
Organism: Oleoguttula mirabilis; assembly: GCA_035135055.1. Classification (NCBI taxonomy): domain Eukaryota; kingdom Fungi; phylum Ascomycota; class Dothideomycetes; order Mycosphaerellales; family Teratosphaeriaceae; genus Oleoguttula; species Oleoguttula mirabilis. Next base: position 36,526 of record JAVFHQ010000050.1, on the reverse strand, counting down.
CTGTGAATGCCGGAACGCTTGAGTCCAAGTCTTGTGAGGTCCGACAAGCCCTCGGCGGACTGTGAGAACGCTTTGGGAACAGGTATGCCGTTCACAGTCCTCTGAATGCCCGCCTGGACGTTTGCGAACACTTTTTGCGTGCCTCCAAAAGCACCCTTCGTCTTAACATGCACGTTACCGAACGCCTTCTGTGCGCCATTTGCAAAGCCTTGAATAATCATTGGCGCTTCGGCCTGCACGTTGCTGAAAGTTTGCTGTGTGCCTTCGGAGACGGTTCTGAACATGGTCGGGGCGCCCACTCTTAGCTTGGTGGAGCCGTCGGTCACATTATTTAGAGGACTCGGGGATCGTCTATTCGGGACGGCCATGATAATGTTACGCTTCTGAGCAGAATAGTTGCTATATGAATCTCCTTCGCTGGCCCTGTACGTATCTTCACATGTGGCCAGCGGTTCCGGATGGATGGGTGTGGGCGCTCCTGGAAAATGAAAATAATCGCCCTCCTTGAGGTCATTCAATCTCGCATCTCTCTTCGCGCGGTCCGTAGTAGCCAGTCTGCCACCAAGCGACTTCGCCTTAGGCGGCACTGGTGGTCTCACTTTGGCCGCTGCTGATATAGGGGACGGAATCGTCTTTGCGACTGATCGATCTCGGACGCGATCCGGTACTTCTGGGCGGCGAAGTAGAGCCGGCGGGAAACCTGCTCCATCATCTGCCTGGGTCTGGTCGACTACAGCCGCCGAATGTAGCGGCCTCAAGCGAGGAGGAAGACAAGGTCCAGCTGTTTCCTCGGTCAAGTCCATGGCTTTTTCCTTGATATGAACATGCGGCTAGCATGATGCACAGTGTACCGATGCTTTTGGTCTACAGAGTCGAGGACTCGAGAAGCGCGTCGACGGTCGTTGAGAAGGGCGAGGGGTTCGGCCCCCGAATTGCGGCACGTCTTGCACCTACTAGTGTCGACCAACATCTCTCTGCGAGTCCGCATACAGTGCATAGTGCTGACTTGCCAGATACCACGCGAATTCAGAGCACTGGCCTCCGGATATAGATGTGCACGAGCAACATGCTAATGTACGAGTCAGGAAGGTCACCGTCAACATCACCTCTACAGCGTTTCCTAAACATTCCTCCTAGGATTACGACCGATAGAAAGGGCGAGAATCTATGAAAAAAATGAGCAACGAACTCGATCCCGAATGGGCCGAACCATCCGTGCCGTAGATCAGTTTCCACTTATGGAGACGGTAAATACCGTGTGGCCCCGGCCGCCTGCCGACGCTTGCCAATGCCCCCACGTGCGGAGCCGTCCCCGCTTTGATCGCCGTGGGCCCGAAAAGTTGAACTTCCATATATCAGCCAGTCTCAAGTTCTCAAGAGTCAACATCGTCCGCTGAGTCCACTGTCAAGCGGCTCAAGCCCGAGTGGATGCTGAAGCCTGAAAGCCAGTTATACCAGCATGAGCGTGGACCCTCGTTCCTGACAAAGCATCTGCTAAGGACTGTTTCCGCCTCAACCGAGCCGCCCATGTCCCCGTTATCCGCATGCAGCTTTGCATCGTCCACGCCTGGACAGCCACCGTCCATTCCGCTACTGGTGGCTTGAGCTGGAGGTTCACTCTTTACAGAGATAGCTCTATACCATCACATTTGCGGCTTGCGAGACCCAGAGCCGACTCCTAGGCGAGCAGAACCTGCTCTCCGCGCTCCGGTGTCGTCTCGCCTGAGAGCCGTCTCATCCGAGTCGCCTTGGAAATCGGCCGCCACGACAATGATGCTAGCTTGGGACAGAGCAGTACATGGGAAGACGTCCAGGGCTTAAGTATCCTTCGCGTTCCGCAGTAAACCCACCTCCTCCATTATCACGATCATCACCAGTCTCTCGTTACAGACAGCCCTTCGTTCCAGCTCCCTTTCAGCAGACATGCATCGGTTCATTTCCATTGTTTCTGCCCTTGCGGCTTTGGCAACAGCTCAGAACAGCACTATTACCAGCAGCGTTTCGTACGACCCCGTCGCTACTCCCGACACTCTTCCCATCGATGATCTGCGGGATTTCGAGGTTCCCACATACACGAGCATCCAAGGGCTCTCCTCTCAGAACGTAGCGTACGCTACCTCCACCGCCATCGCTTCTGCATCAATCGAGCAGTCCGAGAGCCCCTTGAGCGTCTTTCCGGCAGTCACCTCCGTTGCGATCAATGCCGCTGGTGATTCGAATGACGACTCGTCCGTGCCTTCCGCTACAGATGCTGTTGAGAAGCGTGCTTTGAGCAAGCGTACTGCATGCGCGCCTCAAGCAACCATGTCCAACTTCTACAACGTCAATGTCAACAACTACAGCGCCTTCAAGGCCGACGCAACCATCTCTTCCGTGGCCAACGCCGCCGCAACGCCCTCTGGCTACTTCCAGAACTTCCAGAATCTTCCTGGTGCCAGCAACGCATATGCCTATTTAGGCTACTCCGTTATTAGCACTGGCTACGATGTCAACTCCTGCGCCACAAAGTGTACTGCCAAGTCTGGCTGCCTTGCCTTCAACATTTACTTCGAGCGTGACCCTACTGTCGCTCCAGGAACTGGATGTACTAACCCGGCTGCCTTTGCTAATATTAAGTGCGTTCGACATCTACATCCAAAAAGTGCGCAACATGCTGACTTCACACAGGTGCTCTTTCTGGGGTTCTGCGCTCGATGGCACCACGGCGAACAACTACGGTCAATGGCAATCGAGCTTCGAGGTCGGCATTGCGGGCTCAAACGGCTACACTTCCTACGAGGTCGGTGGGCCTATTGATGGCTGGTCGACCCCTCAAAGCCTTAACAACTCCGCCATGAACGCACCGCTTCGCGACTGCGCTGGCGCTTGGACTTACATGGGCTACACGCTCTTCCAAAGCGGACCTTTCGACCCTAGGCTGTGCAGTGCCGCTTGCAACGCTCAAGTAAGACTGCTTCAAGCTGACACAGTAGCACTCTGCTAACAACGCTGCAGACCGCTTACGATATGGCACACCCTCCGTCTGCCGGACAGCCCGCTAAATGCGCTGCCTTCGGCACCTACCTCCTAACTATGACCAACAAGACCGGATCTTACCTAGAGGGCCAAATGTGCACCCTGTACACGTCCAACTGGGATAAGGAGTATGCAGTCAACACGGCATCTTACGATGACTCGATCGGCGCAAAATACACATACAGCTACAGTTCCTTTTACTCCCAGCCGGACATCCAGCCGATTTGCACTTCTGATATCGCTACCTTGAGACTAGCGGCTCGGATTTTTGCACTTCCTACATCGGCTACTCAGCTCCTAGCACAACAACTATCCTCATGGTGACACCGGCTGTGTCCACGGACCTGCAGACCACGACCTTGGTATCTACTGTTACCGACACCTCATCGCCAACGGCGACCGTCACAGGCAACGTGCAATGGAAGCGCGATGCTTTGAACGAGACGATCTCCTACACGACGGTGTCGAGCGTCCCACCTCACTCCGTCATCCTCCTCGCCACTTACGCATCGACTTTTACGGTCACCAACGGGACAGTGCCAACTCATGCACCCTCGAACATTGTGGCTCGGAACGGGACTGCATCAACAAGTGCCATGTCCAGTTTGGCGAAGCGTGATACAAGTACTGGCATCGCCACTCCGACGTCTATCGCTGCTTGGCCCGCGTCCAGAATCTCGGAGGCATGCTCCGAAGTCGCCACTGGAACTTCCACAATTACTGCAATAGTCTCTTTGACCGCATCGACTACTACAGCCTACTCGACCGTCGCTGCCATCACTACGCTTCAGGCTTGCGTCGTCCCATCGGAGCTGCCTGACTACGAGACCTTCATTGCTCTCTTCGGTGTCTGGGACGGCGATCTGGTTGGCAACAACCCCTCGCCCGCTTTCCAGGCCGCCGCCGTCGTGCAACTTCCGTTCTCCATGACCATGGGTGGCCTTAGCAGCAACGTTGTCACTGTCAACACCGATGGCTCGATATACTTTGGGGATGTGCAGATCAAAGCCTTCTCAGGTCAGGGCTACACCATCTACGTCTATGCGGGCATTAACGGCATATACTACCGCATTACTGGAGACGTCGGCTCCAGACAACTCGTCTTTGCATGGTATGTCGGGACTCACGAGTATGGAAACGAGCAAAATCATTTCACCATTACCTACTTCGAAAACAAGCCGAACGAGGTGCAGTACTAGTACTACGATGTCGTGCAAAACGCGCCATCAGCCGTGGCTGGAGTCAGTTTCGGTGAGTGAATAGTATAACATACAAGCAAAGGCTCTTGGACTAACTCCATTCGCTCAGGTGCCGGGTACAAGTACGTCAACGCTGGTAACTACTTCGCATCGGGCATGCAATTCACCATCACCACATCCGACGAGCCAGACATCACCAGCGTCAGTGTCGTCCAGTCAACACACGACAGGGTCGACTGCTGCACCAAGGGCAGCGCCTGGTGGGGCGGCTGGCACTCGTGCACTGAGTTTCAACCAGCAAGCTCGTGAGTAGCGGACATGCGAGGTTTTTAGGGTTCTCAGGAGGCTGGAGTTTGAGAGGGAGTTCTGTATGTACAGCGCATTGCCGGGATCGGGAGCACCGACTGGCAATGATAAAAGGGTAGGGTATCTATATAGCGGACTGGCTAGTGTGTAATCGTCATAGCTTGTACTGCGTAGCAACTGCCAGTCCTTTCAATGATGGTGCTTGATCATTGCAAACCTCCATATCACGCCACCCTATCTAGACCAGTTCATCGTTGGGCACAGCTGGGGAGGGTGTTGGATAGGATCAGAGTTAGACAAGGCGTCGTCACTTGGAGATGCCTGCGTTCCCACTACGTACTATGGCCTCAGATGCACCAGAGGTCTAACAAGAGAGTCGCCAAGCTCCCGAAGTCGTTGAAGGCGTTCCGGCGTCACAGATGCACGACAGATTGCATAGGTTCCCACAAGGCTACCACGGAGAGTACGCTTCGCAGAGCCGACCGCAGTACTCGAAGCCATCGGCGGATGATGCCGTAGAAGATCCGTATTCAGCAAGAAAGCGTGACGACTCACGTCGACTAGCCGGTCTGCCAGCGTGGGCGTTCTGACTCCTGCTTGCGGTGATCGGTCTGGTGATCGTGGGTGCGTTGGTCGGTGGAGCTGTGGGAGGTTCAAGTGCCGTCAAGAGTCATAGCCCCAGCACGGCGAGCACATTGTAGGTCGAAGTTCGAAATGTCAGGCTCCTTTCGAACGACCGCACACTGACTGTGACAGTTCGAACGTCTTACCAGCGGCCACCTCCTCTACGAGTTCACCTGCCTCCGGAATCGTGTCGAGCACATCCTCTGCGAGCATTACTCCGCAGTAACGTCCAGCACGTCGTCGTGATCATCGCAATCCATTTCGCAATCGGTGTTGCTAGGTACAACAGATTGCCCCGACAGTGACGGTACTGGGTACACTCCCCCAGTGATTGGCGGTAGCACTGGCGACTACATATTCCGGAAGAGCTGCAGTTCTGACATCTTGGGGAACGATATAACCTCTGCTTTCGTCCAGACTTTCGACCTCTGCATCGACATGTGCAGCCAATGGAATTACTACCAGTTCCAGAACGGGGCGTCCGAGTGCGTCGCCGCTGTGTTTCCGTTCGGCGAGCACGGGCAACGGCCTGCTAACTGCTGGATCAAGAACTCGAGCTCTAAAAAGACCATGGCTTGATGAACGCTCCCAGGAAATTCGGCCCTGGTCGTTGGTCCGCAACGTATTTTCTGAGTACCCTGCCGTCAACGATGAGTCGAGCACCATCGTATTAGCATGTGAATCTGTTGCAGAAGAACGGCGACGCTCCCGTGAGCGGTGACCTCGGGGATGGGCATCAGCGACGGTACGCCTTCGCAAACCACCCGGATACCATATCCGTGACCTCGTTAAAGACGTGCTTCGCCAGTGTCTTCAAGCGCCGAATTGCAAACATATACACGACGAATCTGGATCATTGGGTGTAAATCAGCAGTGCATGTACCAGAGAGTGGGCTGTACAAGGGTTGTCGAACGACCACAGCAAGTACACTCTTGTCATTCTCTGTGCCATACTCCCGCGCCGGCGTGAGAGGGTAGTGAGGTGATCTTGGCAACAACCTGAGTTGGGAAGCGACTACGCCCATGGGAGGAAAACTTGAGAAGCCGCGTTTGTCCGTTATCGGTCTGTGTCGATGGTACACGAAGGTGAAGTTCTTGAGCGTGCTAATACGCTTCGAGCCCATAACATCCAAGCTGTGGAGCATGCCGGGCCGACTGAGCTCATGGAACCAGCGGTCGAATTCCTTGAGGTAATCCTGATCGGTGCGTCCAGCTTTGAGCATCAAAGCACGCGTCAGCGACTCTGGCCACACAGCCCGCGTATCCGAGCTGCGTCGATTTGGATGCCAACATCGTTGTCCATAATGCCTGAGGCTTCTTTGCGGACTGCTCTGCAAGTCGCAAGCAAGTCGAGAGTGGCGCCGCGTGCGCCTCTTGCGAGAGGAATAGGGCCACCCAAACAGCGCCTCCAGTCGAGGTCGTGGTCCCCAGCGTGAGACGCCCTGTACGGCGGCTCCGAACGCCTCGGCTTCATGACCGCCCGCGCTCCTGCAATACCTTGATCCGATGCTCGAACGGGTTGACATAAGGGTTATGCAGCTCGGCGATCGTCGAGCAGCAGACTGCGGCCGGGTCGTCGCTGTCGTCGGTGAAGCCGGACCAATATTCGTTGCCTAAGCGCAAACGCCACGTCAGCATCGCGGCAGCTGCAAGTATAGTGACGACGAGAGGGTTCAAGGTGATGTGCTTGCTTACCCGGCAGAGAGTTGCTGTCCCATGCCCAGCTCACCACCAACAGCTCCTCACTATCCAGCTTGGCGCATCGGTCCCGCTTGTTGAACAAGACAGCGATGCCGGCTTTACTCCCGGCCTTGAAGCACTCTAACCGCGTCTTCTTGGGCACATCGACCCAAGCGACTTCAAGGGTACTGACGTGCCGGAGGTCCAGGCGAGATAAACAGGCGGTCAATTCTTCCACATACCTAGCAGACAGGTCAGAAGCCATCTCCAATGGGTCACACTCAGTCACATTGCCTACCAGACTTTCTGCTCTTCCTCAACCGGACTATGCCTCCAGACGCCCAGTCCTAGCCCAACAAGCTGCACATACGCCGTCGTGCCTGCCTGCGCTGCTCGGTCATCGGCCTCCAGGAGCAGCGTCTCAATCGAGATGCGCATGCGGCCCTTGTACACCGGCACATTGAACTCGCTGCCATCCGGCCGGCCGCCGAAGAACTCCTGGAACAGCTTCGTCAAGCCGGCATCCTGCTTCCGGAAGAAGTAGCCGCTTTTATGCGTCTTGATGGGCGGGAGGATGCATGCGGCGTCCATGTGCCCGGGCTGCGCGAAACGAGCCCCGACGAGACCGACGATGATGCCTCGGTCTTGATGGAGAGTTTTGGCATCGATCTTGGCGCTGTTCGTCCGGTGACCGGTGTTGATGAAGAAGGTCGGCCCACTTGTGCCGAGGAGGGAGGACAACATCATCTCATCGTAAGAAAGGTCGTCCTTCAAGAATATATGGACGTTCTTATGCTCCTCGCTCGTTCCTACGCGGAGCCACTCCACTCGGAGGGTGCCAGAGGTGCCATTGCGGAGGACGGTGTAATCTGCATGTTGAACGAAATGCAGCGGACGCTGCTTGACCAGTCTCGCCACAAGCCCGTGCTGCGACATAGTCTCGTACAGATCCCGCTCGAGTATGGAGCCATGGGCTCGTTTGTACGCCAAGAACGCCGTCACTAAAGAAGGCAGCCGCGGGTGCATAACAACGACCGTCTCCAGCGCATCTCGAGCGACAGTGTTCGGGTCGAGGTTGACGATCCGGTTGTTTTTCGTCGGCAGCACCCACGGGCTTGTCGACAAGAAGTCGAGTGGTGGTGGGAAAGGCTTGCTTCTCTGAAGCCGCGGGAATCCTTTGACTTTGGCAAAGCGTGCTGAGTCCTCAACTTTGTACTCTTCATCGTCCTCCCGATCGGTCTTGCTGATATGGCTTGTCGTATTCGCCTTCTTAGGCCTGTCCACCTTGTCGGGCGATAGCGATCTACCTCTTTTCCCCGTCGCCGCTGGTGTGCGCTCCGGTGCCGGTAGTTCCTTGGCGGTAACAGAGTCTCCCGGGCTGTTGCGGTCCTCTTGATCGCCTTCAACAATGTTCTTGCGAGCCTTGGGCGTTGGCTTCACTGTCGGCTCGTCTTTCTTTTCCGGCGATCGCGATTTTCCCCTCGTGTATGTCATTGTCACGCTGCTCCGCAGACTTCGGGCTTGCTTCCACCTTTGACCCGAGATGCCTCTGATCGTGTCAAGGTGAGATTCACAGGCAGGGCTTGCAAGTCCTTGTTGTGCAATTATACGAGAAAAATGTGGGTGCAAGCCGCTTAGGAATGTGACTCGTCGCCACGACTCCGTAGTATCTGCCATCTACTAATGACGGACTTGTTAAGGTACACTCCACCACATGTAAGTCAAACCGAGGGGAACAGTTCACACCCCGTGTCAACTTACAGCATCCTAGTCCTCCACCCGATCACCCTCAGCCGGAACTTGCGCATCGAAGCCTCTCTCTATCGTCGCCAGATATCTGTAGTGGCCGATATGTTGAACCAGCGCCAGCGCTCCATCCCTGCCCAGCTGAACGACTGCGGTGTCCCACGTAAGCTGCGCGATGGGACCGGAAGAGGTACATAGCTCCCTCGCCACATCATACGCAGCTTTCTCCTCGCCGGTCAAGGACTCTGGGCATAGCCCATACACCAGCATGTTCAGCTCTTGATCGGTCAAGCCTAACAGAAGAGCCACCCGACTGTGTGCATAGACCTCATAGAACGCCCGCTCGCGTACGCAGACTGTCAGGATTGCGATTTCCCTTGTCTTAGCTTTCAGCTCAGGGAGCTCGCGGAGCGCTGTGGTGAAGTCCATCAAAGCCCGTCCCAGGCGCGGAGTATGCAGGTGGATACCCCAGGGACCTATTAGAGCGCCTGTTGATGGGAGCTTAGTTGTGAAGTAGGCGTCGTGCACTGCGGCGTTGTCTCTGCTGAAAGCTTCGTAAAGGGCGCGAGTATCCGCCATGTGTCGTCCTCGGAGAGTACTAGGATGCATAAGGCCGAGGCGGTTCATGGTGTGAGTGTCAACCGTTTGCCGTCTCCACACGGCGATGTCTCTTCCGGTAATTCTAGGGTGGTTGGACGTACGGCCCAGGCAAAGTCCAGTAACGAAGACTGTAGCACGGTCAAAGCTAGGGGCCAGTGTCGACTTATACATACCTTTCGTATGCTCGGGCGGGCTGCTGCACTACGGTCTCGCGACTTTGGGACCGCCGAGGAAGCGGCATTACTCAACGACCTCCCGGCTCAGGTGTCGTAGGTTCGCGAAGGCCTCGCTGTCGGGGCTGTGGCAGGTGCTTGCACGTCATTCGGTCTACTTCTGCCCGCAGACATATGAAGCCGGTTTGTGCGGAAGACGACTGCAAACTTGCTTCAGTGTCTGGACGTGTGGCGGTTACGGCCGCGTCAACACTACTGTGCCGTGATAGCCAGCTGACCGTCGCTCAGATGAGACGGTATAGGGTAACTACAGGCGTAGGACAGAGCGAAACGATGTGATTGTGATGACAGGGCGGGACTCTGTACCTCGGAGCCGGCTCCGAGGGATTGGACTAGTGGTCCGGAACACGTCGGGGACCGCGGCCTCTCGGCTTACCGAGTGCTCTTCACCTCGGTCGGGTATGGAGGATTACTCATCTCAAGATGAACAATACCTCCTTGTGGCGCTCGGTTGGCAGGTCGTCTTGGGCTTTCAGCTCTACTCTGATCATCTCAGGTTCATAAGAAAATACCACAGTGTCAATGTGAGCCTTGAGGCAGTGACTGATAGTGGGCTCGCAAAGGTTCCGAACCGATCGCAAGCTCCTGCTTATCGCCGGCCTCGGCGCGATCCACCCTAACTCCTCACGCCCGAAGGAGGCTGAAGTAGGGCTTCAGTCATCCTCCAGGCTTCAGTATGGTAGTATACTGTATGGCACGCATGAAGATGTAATAAAACACGGGCCTGATATCCACATCATGGGCGCCTTCTACGAGACCATTCCAAAGTCCCTGATCCAATGGATCATCGAGCAGCGGCTATTCTGGGTCAGCACCGCGCCGCTGTCAGCGGCCGGCCATGTCAACGTGTCGCCCAAAGGAGGACAGTACTTTGGGGTGATTGATGAGCGCACATTCTGGTACATGGATCTTAGCGGGAGTGGGAACGAGACAATTAGCCACCTGCTCGAACCCAACAATGGCAGGATCACGGTGCTCTTTAACGCCTGTATGTATGCCGTCGAGTATACCGCCTTGTGAAACTTGTACTGATTCCACTCGACTGCTTAAGTCGAGGGCCCGCCAAAGATTGTTCGCCTTTGGGGTAAAGGTAAGCCACTGCTGCTGCTGCATCCTGGTCGTGGATAAGCAGTGCTAACTATCAAACAGGCAAGGTCCTTGAGAACGGCACTCAGCCTTTCGCGACCTTCGTCGACCTTCACAATGTCCAAACGATTCCTGGCACTCGGACCATCATCGTCGTTGACATCCACCAAGTCGGGTCATCATGCGGTTTCAGTGTGCCATTCTACGACTTCAAGGACTTCCGGCCAACTTTGAACGACTTCTTTGAACGGAAGGACATGAAGTTCAGGGAAGGCAAAGCTGAGGAGAGCATGGATCGGTGGGTGCCTGAACCACCCCCTTCAGAAAAAACTTCGGACTTCAGAGCTGTGTACTGACCATGCGTTCCAACGGGTAGATACTGGGCCCTCAAGAACGCATACAGCATGGACGGCCTGCCCGGCATGCCACGGGGCCTCGCAGCCGGCAAGCGCGAAAAAGTGACGCCCCTCAAGAAGATGGTGGGCCCACTTGCGCCGACGCGGTATAACTATGGACAAGGCTACACTGTTGCACAAGTCTTTGTGATGGTGCTGGGAAGCTTCCTCCTGGGTGCTATGCTGACGAGCTATGCGTCGTTGCTGCTTTAAGAGGGCCCCAATGGGGTATTGGACTTGGTGGCGAGAAATGTTGCTGGTGTGAACGAGAGTGGGCTGATCCAGGAGTATGTGTGAGACGCGACTTGCAAGCACTTCAATCAGGCGTTTCCTGTTGTTATAGCATGATGTTTCCTGGTAATTGAGGAGGTCGTACGTTTTCCTACCTTGCGCTGTCTGTTGCACTCGAAGATGGTTGCTTCCGTTAGTATGATGCGTGTGAGTAATGTCAAGCTCGTACATGATGACTCTATACGAGCATGCGTCCTGCACACACAAAGTCACAAACTCGACAGCCCAGATGGCCGGGATCCGAGCTGCTATTGTCCGCTTTTACAGTGGTCGGGTGTGGTCAAGGCGTGCCTTCCCAGTTTGGGGTGATATTCCGCCTTGTTATACAGCAAGTGCGTGTCTCGAGTTTCCTTGCTAGTCGCGGTTCTTTATGCAGACCACCAAAGACCTAGGTAGGCTCGAACATACAATCAAGTCGTGTGACTTGAAACGAGCATCGATGTGAACGATCAAGAACTCAAGATGCTGAAGATTAAGAGACGCCCGGCCGCTACTGTAGGAGGTAAGCTGAGCCGACACCTAAATAGGGAAGTAGCGCGGGCACTTCGGGCGGCGGATCGGCGGATAGTGACGTAAAGGCGGGGCTCGATTAAGATTAGTAGACAAGAGATTCAGGAACGAACAGAAACCTGGTCACGCCGGTGTTTGGTCGCCGATGCTGAGCATCCGCGTTGCGCCGTACGCAAACGCATCCTGTCTGTGACCTCGTCACTCTCTGTTCGATCAGCAAAGCCACTCGCCTTGCACCCGCACACCGGCGCAGACGACGCCAACAGTGATCCACAATGGTGGGGAAGACGCACGATGTCAACGGTGCAGCTGACCAAGAGCGTTCGCGAGAAGGCGGTCCGGTCGATGGGGGCGGTGATGACCACCGGAGCTTCGCAGAGAAACTGAAGCATCCTTTCCCAGGGCTCCGGGAGAAGCTGAAGGACACTCATCTGTACGACGTCAAGGTGGGCGCCATCCATCTGAAGCATCGTCTAGGCAAGTTGGAAAACCTCGTGAACACGAACCATCGCCACGATGAGCCGCACGAGAAGGCTACCGATGCCAAGCGCACTCGCATCGCCGAAGGCCACCGCTTCCAGTCTTTTGCGCCTGAGAGAGACGGCAACCGTATCAAGTGGTACATCGACGGCCGAGATTACTTCCATGCTGTGTCCGTCGCCTTGGAGAGAGCCAAGGAGACCATCTATATCGCTGACTGGTGGCTGAGTCCGGAGCTCTACCTGCGAAGGCCGCCTGCTTACAACCAAGACTGGCGCTTGGACTACGTGCTCAAACGTGCTGCGGAGCGAGGTGTCAAGATCTATGTCATTGTCTACAAGGAAGTAGAAGCGGCCATCTCCTGTAACTCCATCCACACGAAGCACGCTCTTGAAGCGCTGTGTCCGGAAGGTTCGCCAGGCCATCGCAACATTGTGGTCATGCGCCATCCGGACCACAACGTCTTCGAGAATGCCGGCGACATGACTTTCTACTGGGCGCATCACGAGAAGTTCATTGTCATTGATTACGAGCTGGCTTTCATCGGAGGTCTGGACATGTGCTTCGGGCGCTGGGATTCAAAGCAGCACCCGCTCGCGGATGCACATCCCGCTGGCGTTGAGGGTGAGATCTTTCCAGGACAGGATTTCAACAACAACCGCATCATGGATTTTCAGAGCGTAGCTGACTGGAAGCGTAACGAACTCTCGAAGGCTGAGTACGGCCGCATGCCTTGGCACGATGTCTCCATGGGTGTCATCGGACCTTGCATCTACGACATCGCGGAGCACTTCATTCTCAGGTGGAACTTCTGCAAACGTGACAAGTACAAGCGGGACGATCGGTACGACTGGCTGACCATGGCCGGTCGCACAGGCGAGGATGAAGATCTGGTGGGTGTGCAGCGGCCAAAGCATCCGGTGGGCGAATACGTACACCACCCATTGTCTGCAATCGAGCACAAAGCTGGCTACCCGCTGCAGGGCCGTTTGGTCGCTTGTGATGATGCAGAGGCCGGTGCAAGCGATGACGAGTTCCACGATGCCCAAGAGAACCTGGACGAGCACGGCTATACCCAGGAGCAGCATCGCTGGGGTCATGGGCCCGAGAAGCGAGCAGATCAATTCATGAAGGAGCACAATCTTCATCGGCCCCACATGCGACCCGACAAGTTGTTACCTGCATTGCGAAAAGGCGCTGACAGCGGTACTGAGCAACCCACCTCTGGAGCTGACCGAGGGCCGGGCCAAATCACCACTGGCGCTGAGCGCGAGGATGGTCCGGCTACGGGAAGCAAGCAGGAAAACGATCACATGACTGGCAATAATGTGAAGAAGGAAGGTGCGGTCACAGCCTCGGGTGGTGTTGAAGCGAAGTCAGAGGGCTACTCTTCGCAATTTGCCGGCGCGGTATCCGTCCGAGGCGGCCAGGGGAGCGTTCACGCTCAGCTCATTCGAAGCTCCGCCGATTGGTCAAGCGGCATCTTGACTGAGCAAAGCATACAGAACGCTTACTGTCAGATCATCCGCGATGCAACGCATTATGTGTACATCGAGAATCAATTTGTACGCATGCGAGGGGTACTACCCTTCATATGGTGGAGAGACTTGCTGACTCGTGCGCTCTCTCACTAGTTCATCACCGCCACTGGTGACAATCAGGCTCCTGTCCACAACCGGATCGGCGCAGCTGTCGTGGATGCTTGTGTCAAGGCTGATAAGGAAGGGAGGAAGTTCAGGGTCATCATCATGCTGCCCACTATTCCCGGCTTCGCAGGCGATCTGAGAGGCGACGCCGCCATAGGCACAAGGGCTATCATGGATTACCAGTACAAGTCGATAAACCGCGGTGACGACTCCATCTTTGGCCGCATCAAGGCCGCTGGTGTGGACCCGACGAAGTACATATTCCTTTTCAACCTTCGTTCGTACGACCGTATTAACAAGACGCCGGGCCTGAAAGAGCAGGAAGAGAAGTCTGGCGTGACGTATCAGGAACTGCAAAGAGCACAGGCAGAGGAGGTGATGGCAGAGGGCGTGCATGGCGCTCAAGGGGAGGGTAGTCTCAAACATCCTGCTGCAGATGATCGACCCGAGCTACAGAGCCGGCAGCACACCGAGAAGAAGAAGCAGTTCGAAGACGTGCGGCAGGACGTAGGCGGGCCTGGTGAAGGCAAGGATGCTAAGGTGCAGTCGCAGGACTCAATCGCCAAGGACGCTATGCTTGGAGAACCCACGGTTTCTGAAGAGAACTATGCCGGCCGGGTGCCGAACAAGGGTGGCGAAGAGGGCGAGAGCCAAGAAGACAAGGATCAGAGGGAGCAGGAGAAGGAGAACTTTATACAGGAAGAGCTGTACATTCATGGCAAGGTGATTGCATTTCGAAGGCCTCTCCACCCCTCCCCTCTACTTCACTAATCGGATTCACCCAGATCCTTATCGTGGACGACCGTATTGTCATCTGCGGCTCAAGCAACATCAACGACCGCTCACAGCTCGGCTTCCATGATTCCGAGCTGTCGATTGTAATGGAAGATACCGTGCCGCTGCAGTCCACGATGAACGGTCAAAGCTACACCGCCGGCCACCACGCTGCGACTCTCCGACGGATGCTCTGGCGAGAACACTTGGGCTTACTGCCCGCGCAATCGATGGATGCTACCGGGGATGTGAACGCGCAGCCACCCAGTGACGGCGACAATGACTGGTTCCAGGGGGACGAGTACGACGAGCTGGTCGCTGACCCGCTGTCGGACGACTTGTGGAAGCTGTGGACGGAGCGCGCGACCACGAACACCGAGATCTTCCGGCACTTGTTCCACGCGGACCCAGATGATCATATCAAGACGTTCGAGGACTACGACAAGTTTCTTGGCGCAAAGGGGGCGAGGAAGGCTGGGCACCTGTTCGATCCATACCAGCCAGTCGATCATGTGAGGCAAGAGCTGGACAAGATCAAGGGGCATTTGGTCTGGATGCCGCTGGATTTCCTGTGCGACGCCAACATGGCGGAGAAGGGGTTGCAGGTCAATGCGTATACGGAGTCGGTTTATACCTAGTACGGGTTTGGTGGTTAGGCCGGATGTGCGATGGAGGGATGGAGCTGGGTTGCGCATGCGGATTATGAGTAGCCGCTACCTTGTGCATCTCTGGTGTATATCTGCTATAGCTATACGACTGCAACGCCCTATCACGATTTTACATTACATTTATGCCTACAACGGACAGGCTCACGGCCATATCGTCCCCGGACTATCAGACTTCTGTAGACATTGTTGTCTTGACTCATCAGCTGAATTTACATGGCATCACTTACACATTAAACCGTCTTGTGAAACGAACGAGCCCTCCCAAAACCTTGCCTTGCGGCTTTTACAGCAAGCCGTGACTTCGGGCCGAACCAGTAAGAGGGTTCAAGAACGTGGGTATGCTTGCCGGTGGTCGCTACCTTACGGGATGCCTTCGGCTGTTAAGGGGGGGCAAATTCGTCGTTAATCATAACTGCGCTTCCGCCATATCTATACTACACGCGTTCTGAAGAACATTCGGCGTGGCATCATTAGCACTTCCGTATACATTCCCCGAGGTTCGAAGAGAGGACTCGGAGTGTCTGTCGGTGGAGAGAGGAGCAGACAGTATGCATGCGCCACTCCGCCGAAACCTCGCCAGCTAAAACAAGGGAGGTAGCACACGGCCACATTATGTGTCTCAGAGACATACATGTGCTGGTTATGCAGAAGGCGGATCGGATCCCAATGTTCCTCGGGCTTAAGCGGACATGCCCAGCCGAAAACTTCGCAACTTGATTCAGTCACTTTCGCACTTGCTCCCTCCTCGCTCAGGCGGAGCTGGTAGGCTTACTTACCCTTAAGGTGCATTCAAACGACAAGGAACTCGCCCAATGGGAAAGATCCTCGGGAGCGATCGCAAAGAAACGCGCGCGACCAGCAGACCATCATGATCCTCAGCAAGGCCAGTCACTCTGATATCGTTCGCGTACAAAATGCCCTCGAGGTCCCGGGCACCTGCTTGCTCCGTAAAACGCCAGCGCTAACCGCAAATCGATCGAAAATTCCTACTCTCCCTCCTCGGGCCGTCTCCTACCGCCACGCCACACTCAGCTTCCCCAGACATTCCGCTCCTCCTCAAAGGGTCCCGGCTCATCCCTCTCCCCCTTCAGCCCACCCTGATCACCCACCCCTTCGCTCCCCGCGCCCGAGGCGACGCTCCGCTGCTCCCAAGGCTGCTGCCCGCCCACCTCGTCCCGGCCCTCCTTATCCGCCACCCCCTCCCCACTCTCGTCGTTGTCGTCGTCGCCGATGGCGAACGGCGCATCCAGCGTATGGTTCTCGTCCATGATCGTCTCTTCGGGCTTGTCCGGGTGGAAGCCCTGCCGCACTTCCTCCTGCTCCTCTTCACCCGGGTACGTCTTGACGAAATGCCGCTGCTCCGTCTCATTCCACCCCGGCCCGCCTTCTTTGCGCGCGCGCACGCGTTCGATGGCTTCGGCTTCCTTGTCCTCCACCACCAGGTCCACCAGCTGCGAGCTGTGAGACTCGGCGGAATCGGAGGAGTGGTGTCGAAAGAGTTCGCCGACCACGGGCAGCTGCTGCAGCTTTTCCTTGCCCTTTTGCCGTAGGCCGGAGGTTTTGGTTGAGGAGCCCTCGCCGCTGCTGGAGCTGCCGTGGCGGTCTTCCGGGTTGTCGTGCTGGTGGACGTCGGCTTGGATGGACTGGATTCGGCTTTTCCGGCGCTGCCTGTTGTCCTTTGTGGGTTGCAGGATCGCGCGATTTGTGCTGGCACTGATCATGTTCGGGTCCGTCCGCAGCCGGTCTTCGCGTGTAGCGAAGTGCGTGTTGATGACGGGGTAGTTCCAATCTCCAAACTCCAGCGCTCGAGCATTCTGGTATAGCCGCTCCTCTTCCGCGTCTAGCTCCGGCTCTTCGTTCTGTTTCTGCGTGCCGTAGTCCTTGCCTCTGCTGGTCGACCGGCTACTGCCGCCGCCGCCCGGACTCATGGTTCTGGCATGGCTGTCCGCTAGGCGGGAGAGCAGAGGCTGCTTGTCGTTCGCTGTCCCGGGAGACGGGATCCAGTACTTGCCTCTCCCGTCTCTTTCGTAGCGCATCCCTTCCGCCATTCGTGCTTCTCTGCTGCTGCTCTCTTCGTGCGCCATGACATTGTCCTCGGCATCAAAGTAGCGGTACTGATATTTGTTACCATGGAAGGTGTCTTTGGCATCCTCAATCAGATCGCGCGGCCCAAAGGCGTCTCGCAGGGCAAAGCGGATGGGCATGCGCGCGTCGGAGATGGTGCGGTCGGCGTAGTCCTTCCAGCTGAACGCGTACCAGTGTGAGATGGCGAAGAGCGGCATCTCGAAGCAGATCAGCGCATCCTGGATCGCCGCCGCCAGGTTGTCCGCTGTGTATCCCCCTCCAATGCTCGGTATCGCGCCCAGCCAGACGAGGATGGATAGGAAGAAGCCCTGCCACCACGAGGCGAAGATGATGCCCTTGATGCACAGGAACTTGGGCATGGGCCGGAAGGGCTGCAGGTCGGCGTTCATGCACACCCAGAACAGCGCGAGATCGTACAGGCTCCAGCAGATGGAGACGTTGTAGATGACGGAGGTCCAGAAGTAGCCGCTGTCCCAGCTGATGACGCCCTCCTTGAAGGTGCCCGTGGCCTTCATGGCCAGCGTGGCCACGGCCAGCATGGGCTTGATCCACGTGTACTGCAGGATGCCGCGCTTGATGCTCAGGAAGGTGTGCGGGTCGCTGATGTCGACCTTGGCGCAGAAGGGGCCCAGCGGCCAGGGGTGCGGCACGGGCGCGCGGCCGTGCATCATGATGATCAGGCTGCGCTCGCCGCCCAGGTAGGCGACCAGCAGCTGGAAGAAGGTGTACAGCGTGAAGGCCTCGTAGACGTCGCGGCACGGGTCGATCCAGAAGGCGACGCGCAGGCTCGTCAGGCTGGCCCACGACGCCGCCCCGAAGATGGGCACCAGCATGAAGATGCGGATCACGTGGCGCTGCAGCAGCGGCTTGCGGTAGTTCTTGGCTTGGAGGAGGACGGAGACGAGGGTGAAGAGGGTGGCTACGAGGGCCGCGACCTATCATCACTTCTATATCAGCATCATCCTTCCCCTCTCATCCTCACTATACCGCATCAACACTCCCATAGATATATATTACTTACTCCCGCGCATATGAGCACCGCCTGCCCAAAGCCCGAGCCATGGCCGCCGGGCGTGTCCTGGTCGCCCGCCATGGTGTGTACGTGTGTGTGTATGTCCTGGTCCGGCATTGTTATCACCACATGCTACCCACGCTCTTGCCTCGGCGGAGAGTGCCGTCTCAGTCTTGGAGGCGAGTGGTGGGGTGAGTGCAGGACCTCAATCTCGGAGGCGAGTGGCGAGACCAGGCATCAACGTAGACATAGAGGGAGAGGGAGCCCGTTTCTGCGTTGCTGCGTTTCAACTTTCCAGGTTGCCTCTTTCGGGTCACAGGTAACAGCAGACAAGGGGTCTGTGGGGTCCCGCGTCACCGTGCATATCAGGTGCAACCTCACCCTCGGTCTCGGTCCACCTCACTCCCTGTCCACCTCTGTGCTTGCTACCTCCTCCATCAGGCAATGTCGAAGCGCAGGATGCACCATGTCACCTCGCTGACACCACCCCCGCAGCGGGCAGGCAGTCCGCATGCCCTCCGCCTCCCGCGTGAACAGGCTCGTTATTGCTCGACCGCACTGCTCTACTGCCTGCTTGCCTCTGTTGTCCTGGCAAGTATAGCTCTCTTGTACGACTCTCGGCTTTCATTGGTCCCCATGCGTGAGGTTGTCCAAACCACGCTGGCGTGGGCCCCCCTTTCCACAGCGTCCATTTCATACCACGACAATGTCGGTGTCCTTCGATACGTCAACCCGAAGATCGGAACGTATGGCACCACGCCCAACGGCAACGGCGGCATGATCCCCTCAGTGTCTCCACCCTTTGGAATGACACGCTGGACGCCACAGACTCGCGAGAACTTCATCTCGCAATGTCCTTACAACGATGCAGATTCCTATATCCACGGCTTTCAGGCGACCCACCAGCCGGCCATATGGATGGGCGAGTCGGGACAGGTCGTTTTGAGCCCAGGTGTTGGAGATGTGAAGCCATTGTTTACGCAAAGAGCGCACGCTTTCACCAAGAGTGACGAAGTTAGCACGCCGTACGTCTACGAAGTGGAGATGGGTACCGAGACCGTAGAGACTGGCTACAACCTTACCGAGAGCATCTTCTCGCCCGTTCCTGGTGGCGCGCAGCCTGTCCCGTTAGACGTGAGCGAGGGAGCAAACGGCCGGACGCGGCGTGCGGTAAGTCGACCTTACTTGCTACAGCGAGGGTCCGTGACAGTTGCTTGCCGGGAAAAAGCAGCCGAACGGACTGCTACCGAGGCATCAGAGGACAGTACAGTGGACTGTTAGTCGCCTGGCCTGTGAAGAAGCTTCGCGCTGTTCTTTCCGACACGCTGTCAAGCTTCAAGCAATGGTTGACCACTTAGCCGCCGTCTCTCACACCAGAGTTTGGAGATGATGATGCGGCGGCCATATATTATGATACTAGCCCTGGTATTGACGTCAGACACGTAACGTAACCACAGCTGACGGGACATCATGTAGATCGCCGCCTCCGCCAGTGCAACTGATCTGCCATCTCCGAGCAGCCTCACCAGTCAGCACAGCAAAGCCACTAACGGCACAATCAAAGCTGCGCTTACAGCTACTTCCCACGTTGGCTATCTTCGTCTGGACTTCGACAATGGCGGCGAGCATCTCAATCAGGATCCGTACGTGCTCGTCCAGGCAACACGCCAGAACTGGACAGGTCACGTTGTTGTTGACCCTTCACGGCGAGAGGTGAGCGGCAGCAACCCTCAACGACAGGACTATGCTTTGGGACCATCACGTGCACCCGGCTTTAGGGGCTACTTCGTCTCTCGCTTTTCCCGGCCTTTCACATCATATGGCGTCGCTTACGGGGGCGAGTTGCAACTTGGTGTTCGCAGCGGCAACGGTACGCATCTAGGCGCATATGTCACGTTTGGCAGCGACGCCAATCGGGTCGAGGTCCGCACGGCAGTCTCTTTCGTCAGCGTAGAGCAAGCCCGCCGGAACCTGGACATCGAGGCCCCTGATGATGTGAGTTTCGAGCAGACGGTGGAAAGTCTTAAGCAAGCATGGCTCGACAAATTGGGACGAGTCACCATCGAGGGCGTCAGCGAGACAACGGCCGAGCATGATCCGCGTACCATCTGGTATACTGGCCTTTTTCATGCGCTGCAGTATCCCTCCGACTTCTCCGAGCTCGTCACTTCCGATGGAGTGGGAAGGACTTTCTACAGTGGCTACACCGATAGCGTGCATGCGGCCAACGATTCATACTATCAGTCTTGGTCCATATGGGATACGTACAGGGCAGAGCACAGCCTGCTTACTCTGTTTGCACCTGAAAGAGTCAACAGCATGATGCGGTCTTTGGTAAAGATCTTCCAATGGTCCGGCCGTCTCCCAATGTGGGCCAATGTTGTTGAGACGAACATCATGATCGGTACGCACGTTGATGCCGTCTTTGCCAACGCCTTGGTCAGAGGCTTCAGAGAGTTTGACGTCAGCAGGGCCTGGGCGGGCGTAAAGAAGAATGCATTCGTGCCTCCGATCAACGATACACATCTGCTGTTCTACGATCGAGAGCCGGACACGCCGGATGAGGTCCGTGCTGGCCTCACGGCGTACATGCTCAAGGGCTACGTGCCGAACGACCAATGGGCCGAGAGCGCCTCACGCACTCTCGACTATGCGTTCGATGACCATGCTGCTGCAGTCGTCGCTGAGCATGCCGGCGACAATGGCACGGCGGTGCTGCTGAGGCAGCGCAGTCAGAACTACCACAGCATCTACAATGCCGAAACCACCTTCATGGAGGCGATGAACACGAACGGTACCTGGGCAGGTAGCGAGCAAGGCTGGACGGAAGGCGACGACTGGGTCTATACGTTCAACGTCATGCACGATCCAACTGGCCTCGCGGACATGATGGGTGGGCCTGCGAAGCTCAAGGCGAAGCTGGACGAGCACTTTGACGGCGGCCACAACGACCACACCAACGAGCCGTCCCATCATGTTCCGTACCTTTATGCGGCGATCGGCTCTCCCGCTTCCACCCAGAATCTTACCAGAGCTGTCGCTGCCGTGAACTACAACGCTACGTCGGCTGGCCTCAGCGGCAACGAGGACCTGGGCCAGATGAGCGCCTGGTACGTCTTCTCCGCCTTAGGCTTCTATCCGGTCAACCCGGCTTCCGACGAGTATGTTGTGGGCTCGCCGTTCTTTGAGACGGTCACTCTACGCCTGCCCGCAGGTGCCGCGACTGGTGGTGTTGGTGGGGAAGAGCATGTCTTGACCATCACGGCGCCCGGTGCACCCACGATGCCCTTTGTCAAGAGCTTGAAGCTCGACGGCGTAGCTGTCGTTAGTCCCGTGTTGACCCACCAGCAGATTGTCAATGCACGTTGCTTGGCTTTTGAGATGGCTGAGACGCCGCAGGGATGGGGAAGCAGAGACGATGTATGACCTAGTCAACCTGGTGTGAATCAGTCTAGCTGGAGACGACTTGTCTTTCCCGCCAACCCGATCTCTGACAGTCACACTTGTTCCTTGGGAACGGGTGCGTCACGCTCAGTCATGGCTGCCGCGCGCCCCATAATGTCCTCCCACCTCTCCATAATGCGTGCACATGTCCCGCCCTGCTCAGCGACTGCTTTATCGCCAACGTGCCGTTCGATCTCCTTTAGTTGACGCTTCCAGAACTGCCATCGCAGCATTGTGAAGCCTGCTTTCTGCGTCGCTTCACTGTCTGCCGCCAGTGACTCTCCAACCGTGGTCCAGTCTTCGCACTGGCTGTCGTCCACAGTCGGCAGGTGGTTTCGCGCGCAGAGGTCCAGAATCTGATAGCTGCCGTACCAAAGCCAAGCCAGCACCGCGGGCAGATACTCGGAGAGGGGCGTCTCATGGGCTGGGCCGCCTCCGGTGAGCTTGTCGCTCCCAAGGATGCGTCGTGGCGTCTCGAGAGCCTCGCGAAATAGTATAAGTGCGCATGAGGTCAGGTGCGGATCGCAAACGCCTGCGGTTGCGAGTCGGCCAGTGAAGCCCGCGAGGTTCTCACACTCGGTCTGGGACATACGCCGTACTGAATTGGCCCAGGCCGCTCGCAGGTCTGTCACCAAGAAGGGCAGATCGGTCCACATCCGTTCGTTGGAACTGGTCACGGCGTGTTCGAGCTCGGGAGCGTGCTGTACTTCGGACCGCCGGTCAATGTCGGCATTGGGTTTCGACCGATCGGGTCGACGGATGTGACCCAACTGACGTGCAGCAACCAGTTGGGCGACAAGCTGGTCGGCCGCTGCGCCCTTGACAGGCGTGATCTTGGCGGTTTCGATGCACAGGTACCAGAGGTCGTGGAGGTCGATCTCGAAGACGCCCATTGGATTGTCGGTGTTGATGTAGCGACTTGTGATGTTTCGGATGGACATACGGATGCGGTTCCACAGGTCAGGGTCGCGCTGTCTGATGGATTCCTCGACAGAGGGACGATGATGGTTGATGCTAAAGGCAGCTCGACGCTGGACTAGCTCGCTGGAGTCTTGCATGTCGCCGTTGACACCTTTGATCACTAAAATTGCTTAGAACAAGAAACGAACTTATAACGGCAGAGTTGAGGGGGACGCCCCATATATACCCTTTCTCGCACAGCCAGACTAGTATAAGATCACACCCCCGGATGACGTATGTTCTCTAAATACGCCAATCTAGGACTGCTGTATCACGTTCACACATGAGACAGAGATTGAAAGGAAGTTTGACACCTCGGATAACGTCATCACACATCTCACAATCGTTTCTGCGACCAAAATGGTCTTTTATCATCGATTGTGTCTCAACCAACCGTACCAAGCCGGATCTACATCACGAACCTCATCTCTGAGGAGATGCAGCGTCAAGAATGAGCAACCGGACAGGCTCTCAGCCACAGACTCATTAGCACTGGATGAGAGCGAACATCTCGTTCTCCGGGTACTTACGCTGCAGACAGCGGTGCCTTGTACATCGTCGGTATTATACGTGCAGACGTCGCCATTGTTGACGCACTACACTCTCACTGTAAGAGTAGGGTAACTCCAAAGCCCTTGATGAAACGAGATAGGCTTACGGGGAATGCTGCATCGCACGGCGGCAAGAGGACAGTCGCATCATCAGGTTCGTACTGGCAACGGCCTGGTGTCGGATACTCAACATTGAGAACGCACGCCTACAATAGTACAACGACCATCACGTCAGCGAAGACAACCAAGTAGCGGGCAAAGAGCGGCTCACCCCGTCGTAAGAAATCTCTTTGTTTCGTGGGACTACGCCTGCGGCGGCCATCTCGACAAGGGCCATGATAGAGGCGCTTTTCAGCCAGCTGATGTGCATTGTTGCTAATACTGGTGATCAATGTACTTGACTGTAAGCTTGATCGTTGTGTCCTAGAAACGGGAACAATTCAAGATATGCGAAAATGATGTTCAGTTCCAGAGCGGCTTTGAAGCCATTTTATCAATTTCATCCAACAGGAGAGCCACGCATTGTTAGCTAGACAAGCTTGACCTATCCGTGCCGTGCTTGTTTAGTCTTGACCAATGAGTATACACAGTAGGTGGTCAGAGATACGTAACGGCAAGGTAGTGATCTTCGGCACCACTGTAGTTAAGTGGCACAGTCGAGCAGTCCACCGTCGTCAGGATGACGACTGGTGACCAGCCTAACGTAGTGTCTTTCACGCGTTCTCGAGTGGTAGGAAACTCCGAAGTAACTTAGTTACTTAGATTCAAACAACCAAAACGGCGTTACATCGCTTAAGAAGGCCCCAACTTTGCAGGACATATATGTTTAAGCTTTATGGGTCAACGGTGCGGGCAGCGCCCCGCGGGTATTGACGATGAGCGGATGAGCTGCCGTGCCGTAGGCCTTCTCCAGCGCGGCACGCTGCACGCCAGCAAAGTATCAAAAATCCCACCACCGATCAAAAATTACGACCTTTACTCATACGAAAAGCTCTTTGGCTTCTGAAGAGACTCGACGCGGTGCCTAAGGGCTTCTTGACTGACCTTCCGGCCACGACCAGTGTCAATGTCGAATGAATCGCACAGACAGGCAATCAAGTTCCTCCGGATTGCAGGCGACAATGCTAGCAGCCTAGCAGGCTAGCACCCCGGAGGATCTTAGCGTCTAAGAAGATCGACATGAACATGTGCCAAGCCAATGAATATATGCCAAGCCAATGGATATGTGCGAAGCTGATGGACATGTGCCAAGCTGGACGAAGGATGAGAGCGATGCAACAGTGTGTTGTTCTTACAACGTTGTCGCCTGTGGTTGGCGAACGAGGTCGTCCCGACACTCCCGGAGGATCTCAGAATGCAGGAAAGAGGAGATATGATGTGATAGACTTCTGCGAACACGAACGGAAAGCGAACGACGATCCGTGCGATACAGCTGCAGTCGACAGGCCCGGCCTTGGCCCTCCCTAGAGGAGTAACCACAAGGAAGCTGTTGACTCAAGAATGCAGGAGGGTATGGGCCATCCTATGTGCTGGCCAACAGAAAACGAGATGCAAGAAGCCAAGGATTGGAGGAGAAGATTGATCGCAAATAAGAAGGAGCAGCGCCCCTCGTCGAGTCCTCGGAGGCAATCTGCAACTGCATCAACGTGTCAGGACTTGCAGGGGACTTGCAGTGTTGCCTCAACGTCATGCGCTACCGCCAGGAGTCATCAGACCCGATGATCACAATGATCACATCCTCTCCACTCAAGCTCACTTCTTTCGTTGCCTAGGTGTATATACACTCACTCCCTCCTAGCCATCCACCTGTATTTTCATCTTCTTACCATCGACCGTCCAGACTCGACCCGACACACACACTCTAAGATCCGTTATGAACAAAATGGTGGCTTTCCTCCGGGCGGCGGCGTTCTTGATCTTTTGTGGCATCGCAATTGCCCAGCAGCAGCCATGTGAAAATGCGTATGTGTCTTCCCTAAGGCCTGCCTCACTTGAGAGTACTGCTCCAACCCCTCTCTTCACTGCTGCACTTGCGTGGCCAGTCCTACGCCCCAATGGAAACAGTCTTGAAACGGTCGATTTATGTTCTGACACATGTGATATATATAGGGCCGATCCGGACGAGTCCGTTGGTAATTACTGCCAGTGTGCCGATGGCCGTAAGTCCAATGGGCCCAAAAGCTTTGAGTTCCTGCCTTCCCTGCTTTACAGAGTGTGTACGCTTCTGACACAAGACCAAAACAGTCTGTTATTTTCCCGGCAGCGGGACCGACGATTGCGCGGCCCCTGGGATGCAATTTGATCGTCCAACGCCCGTCTGATCTCACTGCTTGTAAGGCATCAAGTTCGCTTACCGTCGATGCCGGATGATCATTCAGTACGAAAGAAATGACCGGGGCAGAGCGATAATGTGCAACGAAGTATACAACGAGGCATTGCTAGAGGCGTTGTTCTATCGAGTGCCATCGCCTTTCGTCGTATAACATTCTGCCCCGCCGGCACCCATAGCTCTTTCCCGCATACTGCGACCAAGCGTGATTCCGTGAACGTTGCTTCTTTTTCCAATCTTAAATTCTCCTGCCAGCATGTTTTTCTCGATTTCATCACATCCATACTCCAGCCCATTGAGTATACGATTGAATCGATCCTGACAGTACTTCGACATTCCCTTTAGACTTTGCCTAGCAGACGGCCACTTGTCGTCCCGTAGAGCCGCAGCGGCAGAATCCTGAGGTCGGTCGCTGCAAGGCCCGTACGTACCCAAAGTGCCAGAAAGAATATCCGGTGTCTGCACACCTCGCTTGTCTAGCATCCGCACGAAGACATTCGTTGCGACCAAAGATCCTCCGACGATCGTGATGGACCTCCCAGTCGAGCTCTGGATGCGCATTCCTCGAGCTCGCTGCGCGTGCAACTCGAGGACACACGCCACGTTCCACCACCTCTGCAACACCACCACTCGTTCTGCGCTGGAGGAGCGGCGCATCATCCAGCACGCGCCGATACTCCACCGCATTGCCTGGGCGAAGGTGAGAGGGTTGTACCAGATCAACAGGACTAGCCGTTCGGCGGCCGAGAGGTTGGGGTTGGCGAGGTTGCTGTTGTGTGCGTGCGAGCAGCGGCGGTTGAGCTATACGTTCTGACTGATCCAGTTCATGCATGGGGTGTGTTTCCTCACCCACATTTCCGCGGTGGCGCGGCTCAAGAGTCACTGGGGCGGGTGTGTGAGGCGCATCGGAACTTTTGTGCAAAACATTAGCTGCATTTGACCGACGGCGGGCCCGTGTAGCTTGCCCAACGAGACCGCAAAACTATTTCAAGGCTCAACACCGCAACTCCTCTGACCACAACGACGGTGCCTGCCAGTGCCACCGTGATGCCCCTGAAAGCAAGCATGTCTATGCCTCGGAAGTAACCCATTGGCCCGATGTGAGCACCGTCCCATTGATCACAACCCTGTCGGTTGCAAACCTGCGTGCCTGCTCCACGATCACGACCCCTGTTGCGCCTAACTCCATTGCGCCTAACC
The DNA here is from genome assembly GCA_035135055.1 of Oleoguttula mirabilis. Classification (NCBI taxonomy): domain Eukaryota; kingdom Fungi; phylum Ascomycota; class Dothideomycetes; order Mycosphaerellales; family Teratosphaeriaceae; genus Oleoguttula; species Oleoguttula mirabilis. Next base: position 9,692 of record JAVFHQ010000050.1, on the reverse strand, counting down.
CTGCGCGTAACCCCATTGCGTCAATAGCCTGCACCTGCTCCCTTGACCGCATGACCACGTTGCTCGTGAAGACCAGCTCAACCAAATTGAGCTCCTCCGTGAAGCAGGCGAACATAGCGTCGTGGCCCGGGGGTTCGGTCATCACGCTGAGCAGCACGAGCCGCGTCAATGTCTTGGCGTGCGCGCCGAGGAAGCGAACGAGCGGCTGGACGCGTTGGAGGTGGAGGCTGAGGAATTCGAGATGCCGGAGGTGCGGGAAGTGGAAGCTGGCCATGGGGTCGAAAATTACGTTGCCGGGGAAGCCGTGGTATGCGGAGAACGAGCAATCTGGGAGTTGGCAGACGGCGGGGAAGTCGATGGCGAGGGAGGTGAGGTTGGGGCAGCCGAGCAGGAAGGCCGGGATGGTTCGGGGGAGTGCGGCCGATAGCGTGGGTCGGGCCCGCCACACGGCGTTGGCGACTGTGACTGGGAGGAGTAGCTCTTGGAGCTGCGGCAGGAGGGGCTGAGGCATCGAGGCGGGCGCGAGCGGCGTCCTGGCCCGGGGTAGTGCGGTGATGTCGACGTCGCCAATCACGTTGAAGTGTGTGAGCCTTGAGCCGGCGCCAGAGATTTCGATGGCTTCGAGTAGAGGTCTGTACGTCTCGTGGTGGGCGCGCAGGTCGTAGATCTTAGCGCCGTCGGCGTGTGCGGCGTCTAGATGGGTTTGGACGCCGGGGGGTAAGTCAGGCCATCGGGGACTTGTTCTTCTGCAAGAACCCAATGGAAGTCAGCTGTTATGTTCCATCGCTCCAAGGGATTTGGGTTGGACTTGCAGCTGCCTACCGTCCACGACGGTAATCTTGGTCAAGGCGCGAAGCGCTGTGAGAGCTTCAATCAACGCCTTTCGAACCCTTGCGGCACGATCTTGGGTCGGGGTGAGCAGACGATCGTGTCCAGCAGCACGGCCGGTGTCCCGTGATGAAGGCGGGACTGAGGCACCGCCATTGGCATCTGCTGCGTCTAGATGTGCTTGCGTGCTGTAGTACGCGGAACCATTGTATAGCGAAGCGAATGAATGCAAGCGTTCATAGGGCCGGTACGCCAGCTTTCGGGAAACATACGCCTCCTGGTTTTGTGCTCTGTGGATCCAAAGAAGGAGCGCGCGAAGACCGTCGCTGCTCGGCCTGACGGTGCTGATGTGGAGGTGCTCGATGTGCGGTGCCGTTCGTGGGTCGTGCGAAAGCGTTAGCAAGGCTTGGAGGCTGCATGCTGTGAGGTGGAAGACGCGGTGGTTGAAGCTGCGGGCGAACGGGACCCAGGACTCTCGCTCGAAGACGCGGCAGGTCAAGCGGATGGCATTTACGGCAGCGGGGTCCTGGATGAAGTTGAAAATGAGGGCTAGGAGCTCGTTGGGCAAGCTGTGGAGGTCCGCCTTGTGCTTCTCGTCGTCCGGGAGGGCTGGTGCCTCCATGAGCTGGGCCATTTCGCTATTGATGCGGGGAATCTATGTCAAGTGGAGAAATGGTCGGCGTGGAGTTGAGAAGACTGGTCAACCGACGTGCGTGCTATGGTAGTGCAGAATATGATAGAGCAGAGACAACGAAAGGAAGTTTCGCGTGACCTGGCTGTTGACGAAGGGCAAGGCTGACGGTAAGAGCCTCCCTGTCCTGTCGGTAGTGAGCCTACCTTGTGCAAAGTACCAGATGGTATGTGTCGGTAGCGACTGGCATCGGAGCGCATCTTGTAGTCGCCTGGGTTTGCAAGACAAGATCAATACCTCGACGGATAGGGCATTAAAACGGGCAGGAGGAGGTGTCGTTATGGGAAGACGGGCACGATAAGGAAGGCGGCTTTGGTGAGCTCCGGTACCATATCAGACATAGGTGAGGGCGTACATGCCTTGGTAAGGAGTATGGGAGTAGTGGAGTGTATGGCGTAGCTGCCTAAGCTGTTGGTCATCGATCCTTAGAGGAGAGGGAAAGGGAGAAGGAGGAGGTGTCGTTATGCGGCGGAAGAAAGGCAGCTCTACATACCTTTAGGTAATCACCCGGATGCGCCGCTAGTCCTAGTCCTAGATGCTGATGCCCTTTCCCGGTCTATACATCATTCTTAATAACACATACAGCACACTCCACCCCAGTTGCAACCGTGACTACGATCATGTCCAAGAAGCGCATCGAGCAGTGGGAGGTGGAGCGCTACTGGGACATCTTCTCCTCGCTCGCCAACGGCGGCACCCACCTCGATGGCTCCCAGGCCGCGTCGGTGCTCAAGAACTCGCAGCTGCGCGACGACCAGCTGGAGAAGATCTGGGACCTCGCCGACGTCGACGGCGACGGCCGCCTGGACTTTGAGGAGTTCTGCGTCGCCATGCGCCTGATCTACGACCTGATGAACGGCGAGTACATGGACGTGCCGGACACCCTCCCCGACTGGCTGGTGCCGGAGAGCAAGGCATACCTGGTGCAAGCGCAGCGGGCGGTCAAGGGGGGTGGCGAGCGGTTCGAGCAGCCCGAGGACGACTACGACGACGAGGGCAGCGGCGGGCTGAAGGACGGCTTCGACTGGTACATGAGCCCGCACGACCGCGGCAAGTACGACGACATCTACACCGCCAACCGCAACCCGCGCGACGGCCTCGTCGCCTTCCCCGCCCTGCACGACCTCTACGACTCCCTCGACGTGCCGGACACGGACGTGCGCAGCGCGTGGAACCTCGTCAACCCCAAGAGCGAAGAGGGCATCAACAAGGACGCCTGCTTGGCCTTTCTGCACATCCTCAATAACCGGCATGAGGGCTACCGCATCCCGCGCTCCGTCCCGCCGTCCCTGCGCGCCACCTTCGAGCAGGGCAAGATCGAGTATAACATCGACCGGGTGCAGACGGCCGCGGACCGGTGGGGTGCGAAACGAGATGACAGCACGCTGAGCGGCAAGAAAGCCAAGTTCGGTGACACTTATCTCTCGCGGCTGGGCGTTGGCGGGGAGCGGAAAGCGCCCAAGGGGACCGATTTCTCATCCACACCGCGAGATGGCGAGTGGGAGGAGGTGCGGCTCAAGAAGCAACTGCGCGAGGTCGAGGAGAAGATGGCGAAGGTGGAAGACGGCGCGAAACGACGGCGGGACAGGGGCGGGAGGAGGAGTGAGGACAGTCGGCCGGCGTTGGTGAAGCGGGAATTGGAGCAACTGCTGGATTACAAGCGGAGGGAGCTCCGGGATCTGGAGAATGGGGAGGGCCAGGCGAAGACGGGGCAGGGGCTTACGCAGTTCCAGGATGAGATTGCCATGGTCAAGGAGCAGGTGGATGGGCTACAAGAGCATTTGCGGAAACGGGAGGCAGTGTTGAGTGATTTGCGGGAGCAGATTGAGGCACAGAAGGCTGGTGGGCGGTAGGCCGTACCCCACCTCTTGCAACTGGTCACACACTATATTCTGTGGACGTTTGGGTGAGATGGACTGCGCTGGCTGGCAAGGGCGGACGAGGGGCTCGGTGGGCAAGACTGGATGTGTTGCTGCTGCCCAGCCCCACCCGCCACTAATCCGGCGGGCCAGCACTTCCTGCATTCTGCAGTCGGCGGTTTTATCAGCTACCGCGGTGCCGCCCCCATCTGTCGTCCCGTAGGCGGAGGCGATGCTAGATACCCCCCTTGATGTGTAAACACGCGCGTGTATACTATCTCCTAGCGTACATTTGCAACATTCCCAACTATGCATGCATATACTCACAGATAAGCCGTGTTCTCAGCCCCTAGACATCGCCGCCCCGCCGGTATCACCACTGAGCGGATCATGCTCCGGCTGCTCAGCCGTCGCCGTCGTACCCATCCTCGACCTGATCCCTGCCACCGCACCACCGCCCGGCCCCTCCGCCGTTTGCGACCCCTGTCCCACCATCGCCTCCTCGTCCTCATCCTCATCCATCAACGTGCTCGCCCGCTCCGTCGCCCGCAACGCCTCGTCCACACTCCGCAGGAAATGCCCTTGCTCTCCACCACATAGCTCCACGATCCCCGTCACGTTGAGTAAACGCCACACCTCGCTTTTGCGGCCTGGCACGCGGCAGAAGAAGACGCGCGTCCCGCGCTCAATGTACGCCGTCACGATCTCTAGGAGCACTTGCGCGGCGGCCGGGTCGAGGGAGGTGACGCCGTGGATGTCGAAGATGACGTTCTGGTTGTGCTCCTCCTTCCTCACTTTCGGCAACGCCGGGTGGGCGGCCGATGTGCCGTGGTCCTCGAGGCGGCGCAGCCGGTCTTTCAGCGAGCCGGTGTTGGCGAAGGTTAGGGGTTCGGGGATCTTGACGATGAGGCTGTGCGGCACCATCTCCACCCCTTCCGGGATCGTCTCGGCGTTCTCGAATTCTTGCGTGCCCGGCACGCGGCCCAGGATCTGGATGCGCGGGCGTGTCGAGTGCTTCATGAGGCGGAGGAGGGAGAGGCCGATGCCGACGGCGATGCCCATGCGCAGGTTCCAGAAGAAGGTGGTGAGGAAGATGATGGTCATGAGGAAGAGCTCGTTCCAGCCCGAGATGCGGTAGAAGAAGCGGATGTCGTGCGGCGCTTCTTCGATCAGGGAGTAGGCTACCACGGAGATCATGGCGGAGAGGACGCCTTTCTGCGATTTTGCGCGGGTATGTGTCAGTTTCGTTGCAGGTTGAGTTGGGGTGTGTGTGAGGATTGGTTGGACAGGCGGGTTAGGGGCGGGAGGCATTAGCTGGCGGATGGACTTGGACTTACCGGGATGTAGTAAAAGTACGGCAGCAGGAACAAAACGCAGATGACCGTGATCAGCGACAGGAACACCGAGCTCATCGGCGTCTTGCCGCCCGTGCTCGAGTTCACTTTGCTCCTACCGTAGCCGCCGAAAGCCGGCAGGGCCATGAAGACGCTCCCGACCATGTTCGCCACGCCCAGCGCCACCAACTCCCGGTTCGCGGAGACGGCGATGCCTTTGATGCCGTCCGCCTCTTGCACCGGCCCCTCGCCCTCGCTGTCGTCGCCGTTCTTCTTCGTTTTCTGGCGTCGTGGCTTGCCACTGCCGCTCCCCCCCGTGCCTAGGGACTTGGCCGCCACGGAACTCTCGAAGAAACCGAGCAGGGCTATCACGAAGGCCGTGCCGAAGGCGTCGTCCACATCCCGGAAGTTCTTCGCTTGGAAGGGGAATTCGGGCTTGAAGGGGGTTCCTTTGTCCCGGATGTCGCCCAGGATGGCGAGCCCGCGCGCCTCCCACTGGAATTTCCAGGCGAAGACGGCCGAGAGCACGACGACGAGGAAGCGGTCGGGGATGTAGGCGACCCAGTTCAGGCGGGGCTGCAGCCGGCGCTTCAGCTCGCGTAGCACGAGGACGATGGCCATGGTGCTGAAGCTGACGGCGCAGGTGAGCGCGTGCGCTTCGGGGCCGTGGCGGAAGAGGAAGAGGATTTTGTCCAGGCTGCTGCCGTGGCTGGCGCGCGCGGAATGGGCGGCCGCGGTGTCCAGGCCCATTTCGGGGATGAGCTGGTCGACGAGGATGACGATGCCGATGGCGCTGATGAAGCCGCGCAGGAAGGGGCGGGAGAGGACGGAGTCGAGGAAGCCGAGGCGGCAGAGGCCGGCGGCGAGGATGATGGAGCCGGCGAGGCCGGTCACCATGCCGGCGACTTGGGCGCTCTTGGTGCCTTCGGCGTCTTGGTGGTGGCCTTTGTTGATGGCGGCGCGCACCACGCCGCCCGTCAGCAGGGAGCCGGCCGCTTCGGGACCCACGACCATTTGCGGGCAGGTGCCGAGGATGGCGTAGATGAGGGGGTTGAAGACGAAGCTGTACAGGCCGTTGATGGGGGGGATGTGGGCCAGGTTGGAGGCGTAGGAGAGGGCCATGGGGATGTAGAAGGAGGCCATGGTCAGCGCGGCGATCAGGTCGCCTTGCACGTAGGCCCATTTGTACTGCCGGATCCAGTTGCTGATGGGGAGGTAGTAGAGGAGGTACCTACCTAGCTATCAGCTGGGCCTACAGTGGACGACAAACACACTCAACGGTGGGCTGGAGTCTGCGCTCGTAAGCTTGGATGGGTCTTGGTTTTGTTTGTCACGTACATCCATCGGTCATGCTTCACACCATGCCGCGTCGCAAGATTATGCGTGGTACTGCTCTTGCTCGGCCGCCCCAGCAGTCCGTCCGTCACCGCATCTCCCAGCGCTCCGTCGATGAAGTCGCCGCGGAATTCCGTACCGTCTAGCTGTCCGCTCCGCTGTGGCTCCTGATAGGTTCCCCCATACCCTTCGTCCCTCGAGCCATCCGAGCCGGCTGTTTGGCTCGTCGCAGCACTGCCGTAGCCTCGGTGATAGCGCGGTCGGGGCGAGAATGTGCCATGCGCGCAACCCGCTTCTCCGCAGTTATGTAGGTGCGGTATGTTGTACTTCTTCCCATCGTTGAGCAAGGCGGTGCGCGCATTCGGCTCCTGCGCCGGCTCGCGCGTTGAGCCCGGCACGTGTGTCGCTGCAGCATCGTGGTCCACGGGAGCGTAGTCCGAGCCCGCGGGGTGTATGCCGTCGTCCCCGACCTCCGGCACATGGTTGGCAACAGGCAGATGCTGCTGGTCTTCGGGAGACGAGGGAGGCATATGCGCTTGCCGCAGTCCAGACGGGACCGCTGGGACGTGTTGCTGTTGGCTTGGCGCAGAGATGGACGGCCTCGGCGACGTCGCTGGTGACGACGCCTGAGACTGCGACTGCGACTGCGACCCCATTGTAGTTGACTTGCGGTATAAGGCACACTCGAAGTTCGCGCGCATCTCGAATTCAATTGTTCCTCGGCCGTTGCTAGCTCGGAATCTCGGAGATTAGCCGATATCTATCTCCAGTACTCGAAAGCTTCCAAGCCCGCGCAGCACGTGGGCAGGACAGGGTGTGGTGCGATTGCGACGACGAGGAGGATGAAGAAGAACTTGCGGATGCATTGCTTCTGGTTTGTGACGGAGTCGACGGGTCGAGCAGAGCCGTGAGTGGCATTGTTATGTACAGTAAGTATAGCCGTTTGAGGAGTTTTATTCCCGTCAGACACATGGATTAGTTCGTCAACGAAGCAGTCAAGCTCCTTGCCTTTGAGCTCCAATCACAAGCTCGTCCGCGAAGTAGAGCGACTCTGTAATGTCCTCCGCCAAGACCAAGCTTGATGGTGGCGCTTAATGGCTGCCTTCGTCGAGCGGAGCAGGTCAACCCAAGCTCGATCGACGGCCGCCTGTGCCAACACCGTACCGACTGAGGTACTGCTGCAGCTGCGCGTCGGCGAGCGGCTCTTCGGTAAACAGGTCGTGGTAGATGTGGCGGCATGGCAGGTGATGATACACTCGGGACGGGTCCATTGGATCGGCGACTCTCGGGTGTGACTCGATCTATACCGAACGCCGACAGCGCCGGTATGTTGTCTCTTCTGCCACGGCTCATGAACGCCTGAAGTCGAAAATTGCCATCCTCTGCTAACTCAGAACATCTTATCTGGTAAAACACCCTTACCGCGACAACGAGCGCTGAAGGGCCTAGTCACGGCGCACATTACGAGGCAACATCCTAGCTGCTGAATCTCCCTCTCCAGTCCCAGGCGAGTGCCCAGAAGCTGATGAGGGCACAGCTGATAGGGCTGTCAAGCAATCCCGTCCGTGGCCCCCGGGTCTCGCAAAGACGAGAGGTCAACATCAAGGTGCCATACGGCACCTTTACGAAGGCCTCCCCATCTTCGCCCCGTCTCCACCTGGCTTGCCCGGCCTCAGAAGGACACGATTATGCTCAGGAGCACTTCTCACGTCCGACTTCCGCTTCTCGAGCCCAGCTTGTTCGATCAAAGCGCGCTGCGTATGCGCAGGCAACGTGCTGTTCGCCTGAGCCTCCGCAAACGCACTCGTCTTCGTTATGCCTTGCTGCCAAAGGTGGGAATCCTGGCAATTGCCGGGACAATTGTCAAGAATCCAGAACTTGGGACAGCCGTACAGCCGACGACGCACCTGTGCCATTGAGCGTTCAGGGCCACCAGACCTTACCGGTGCCGTGGAGGACACCGTCGTAGGTCTGGTCGCGCCCCTCTTGCTGGCAATGGTCGGAGCCAGCTCCGCTGACACAGGAGGTTCGTCCGCATGGTCTGTCCGTGGACTGTTCATGGACAATAGCCCGGGTATCCCGCTCGCGGTGAGGCTCTTGTGGAAACCCGCAAGATCTTGCAAAGGCGAACGAGCTGGAGCTGCCGCTGGCTTCTCGGCCGACATGGTCTCCGAAGCAACAGGTACGGTCTTCTGACTAACCGAACCTGCTATCTTCGAAGGACCTTGTGCAGCCTTTCCACCAGCTTTCGGCCCATCGCCGGTCGCATCCGCCAGCATCCGCTCAACGTCCTCTGTCGAGAACCCGGCCTTCACCAACTCCGCCGTAGCTGAATCGATTTCGGTCCGGGCTTCCTGCTGACGTTGGACGTTGTGCTGATGCATGGCTCTCAGCGTATTGATGTTCTCCATCGAGTCTGCACCATAGTTAGTATACGAGGGTCGAGCAAGGGGTGATACGTACATTCAATGTGTGCGCGTTGCGCGCCAGGGCCAGAGGCGCGGCTCTGACCTTGGTCTTCGTACTTGCGCATGGCTATTGTGCTGGTCGTATTAGCTGGGTGCGATAAGCGACTGGAAGGGCAATCATACTATTCTTGGTGTTTGAGTGCAGTGACGTTACGCGCAGAAGTTGTTTGATCAATACTAGTTCGCTGACTCATCGACGCCACCGCAGATTCAAACAGTCCTAGCTGCACCTTCCGCAATGCGTAGATCCGTACAACGACTGCCTTGCCTTAATAAACACTAGCGATGCAACTTGAACAGCCGATGCTAGAAGCTTTCGAACCGGTCACGCAAGCTTCTCCGACGTGTATATGGTAGGTTGTACTAAAACACGACTGCGGCATGTGAATGCGTTCGGCGTGCAGATGCGAGACATATCGGCGGAAGGCATCCCAAGACGACTTCGTCTTCAAGGGCAAGGCAGTGCACATGCCTTCGCTGCGAATGCTCGACTATAGCTCAACCATACAGAGATTGCCGCCGTAGCCGGAGATGGTATACTACCGCGAGAAGGTCAATGGAGGAGTACGACTTCAAGCTCCAACTTTTCATATGTCGCAACGACGAGGGAGCTTTCGACAGGGCTCTCGCCACCGAATGTGCTGCAGATCCGGCGGAGCTCCCGCCACAGAATGTGCTGCAGAACCGGCGGCGCTTCCGCCACAGGACGTGCTGCAGCATGACAACGGCAGATTTCGCGGCCCAAAACGTGCTGCAGCACCATGACGGCGGAGTTCGCGCCCCAGAACGTGCTACAGCACCACGACGGCGGAGTACTCGCCACAGACGTGCTGCAGCACGACAGAGGACCTCGCCCTATACAACGTGATGCGAAGATAGCAGTACTCTCGCCATAGAACGTTATGAGACAGCGAACTCGCTATGCAGAACAGTAGAACGACGGCCCTCGGCGAATTCGATAGTAAGCACCTAACGCATATAGAGGCGACTATCGAATAGTGCTACGCCCTATAGCCGAGATTATCAATTATACTCTCGGCTCTAGCGTCGGTAGAAACAATAGGATTGCAAGATTGTTTTAGCTATTATATAGATAAAATAAAATAGTAACTTAGGGTTAGGGTTAGGGTTAGGGTTAGGGTTAGGGTTAGGGTTAGGGTTAGGGTTAGGGTTAGGG